>DF242454.1:31935-51799 GCA_000507305.1 Breviolum minutum Mf 1.05b.01 | reverse complement strand
CTTGCTTCCATGTAACTTGGCCTGAGAAAGGACCCTGGCCGAAACACCCCAGCAAAATTTTTCTACATGAAAATAGTCTTTGTTTCAGCAAAGGAGAAAGCGAAAGCCGATTGAAGCCACAATGGAGTCATGCTTCACAATGCTGTTCAACAATTTCAGCTCCAAGCGGCTGCCCCTGCTGTTGTGACAACAAAAGCGTCAAGAAGCTTCAAGCACAGACAACAGGCAAGAGCAAGACGGCTTTTGTCGTACTTTCGTGAAAAGTATTTGCATCAAGAAGCGCGTGGAAAGCAGATCATGTTTGTATTGTTTTGCTTGTAATTCTGTGATGCATGTTGGACAGAAGAACCTTATTTTCGTGTTGGCTATCTGAAATCTACCTGTCGATCCCTCTTGGCTGCAGTTTTCGAAATTGAAGTACAATCTCATTACCCTAGCGCACATGCCTTTGATTGTGAAAAAAAGGTGCTTTTGTCAGCGAAGCGAAAACAGCAAATCTTTCCAGCAATCTAGTGGTGTTTTTTGCATTGCAGGCGCGCATTCTGAAACATGGCCGAACCTTACATTTTTGTTCTTGCTGTGGTGATGTTGGGGCCAGCAGCAGCTGTTGATGTTGGACATGTTGCGGTAAAAGCGCAGTGCAGCGGCCTCTCCATCGTTTGATGACTTCCAGGACGCATTTGTTTTGTAGTTGGGCAAACGCTTTCAATGATCCATGCTGGGCCAGGAACTAGCAACCAGTGCAGAAGTTGTAGGAAGCATTTACAAGTCGCCGGCCGTTTGGACTTGCTTATGTGGCTCGTACCTGGCTACTTAACTTGATAAGGAAGCGTGCGTCTTCAATTCCAACATTTGAAGATGGTGACAGCATTGTAGAATTTCTGGTCTTGGGGGCTTTTTTCGCTTCTTGCTGATATAGGCTTTCGCGCTGTGCAAGAGGGCACAGTGGGCCAAATCTCACAGCTGGTGGCGGCTTCTATTGGCTTCGCTTCTTTGCAAAAAGAGCCCTTCATTCCGATGGTGTCAGCATAGTAGGCTTGCCAAAGAAACGAAAACAGTGGAAGAGGTATGCTAGCAGGCCCCACAAAAGGTTTGTAAACATCGGCCTCATTGATTGTATTTTAGGCGGCCAACGCCTTGTGTGACATTTGCCAAAAAAAGTTGTTTCCAGTTCCAGCAAGTGTTGATGGGTCGGTTTTGCTCTTCTGATTTTTCGAGCTATAGCCAGATGTGCCCAGAGGTTTGCATGGCCAGCCTTTTTTGCGTTGTCTTGCCAGCAACTTGTGTGAGGGGTGGTCCTTCTCAGATGCGAGCTGCTACGCGCCTCGGCATTATAGGGGACCTTGTGCTCGGTTGCTCATTGGTCGCAGCTGCAGAAGAAGAAATAGATTTGGAATCAGCTTGCGAGGCAATGCTGTGAAAAACGTGCGCGTGGTCCAAGGTCCCACTCGTTTTGGTGCGAAGGTTTGCTTTTGTGAAGCGCCTGGGCGCAAGAGTGCAAGCTTAAGAGGGTTCCTTTTGGAACGCATGGGCCACTTGGCTCAGATGAATGACAGCACGAAAGTGCCTCCTTCAGATGGCCCAATTGTCTAAGCAGGTGCTTGGGCAAAGTTATGCGTCCATGCTCGCAAAATGTTGGTGATAGTCATGGTATTGTGGGCCGACGCAACCTCAAAAAACCATGCAGAAATTTGACAGCAAACGTAGACGTCTCAACGCCGCATCGCAGAAGACAACAAACTCAAGCAATTCAAACAGGTGGTTGGGGTGGGAACACGTTGAACAGATGCCATGTTTAGGACACACACGCAATTTCCATTGCATGCTACAAATCAAGCTTGCATGTTTTTCAACAAGATGTCAGTTGGGATGTGATAGTGTAGCTTGCATCAATGTTGCATGCAGCAGGCACCGGAAGAACGATCTTGATATTGTTTCTGTGCAGGTTTCAAAAAGCATGTCTCCAAGCTGTTTGGATAAAGTCCCGAGAGGGGCACCTCACTCAGCGAAGCCAAGGACAGATATAAAGCTAATTCAACCTGCAGGTGACCAGAGCACAGCAACGAAATTCGCAATGTCACAGTGGGGTGTAATACAAATAAATAAAGGGTCAATGCTGACAGTTCTATGAAGCAGCAGCAGCATCAATCTTTTATACGAAACGCACCATAAACGTTTCAAATGAAACTTGGATCCACCGTTCATTTACTGTTTAAAAAATCATAACACATTCAGAACGAGACCGTGACCGCAGGTAAAGCTTAGTTTCAAGGGAAATTGAAGCCAGTAGTTGCCGCCAAGAGGCTCCCTGCCTTGGACTTGAAAATACAAAAAATTTTGCTTTTCCAAGCAGCTTCCTGAAGCTAGTGAAATATGTGGTGTGTGTGTGTGTCCTTGTTGCAACAGTGCTTGTGATTTCGGCTTTGTTGCTTGCATTTCGCAGTCTCCTCCAGCATGACAATGATTGAAGGCCCTGGAAGTGATATCTTGAAAAATGATTTTTCGCGAGAAAACGGGAAAGTTAATGAAGGTTGATCAGTCCCTTGCTTGTGTGAAAAAGAGAAATGACCTTGGGTTGGAGCTGTTTGTTTTTGTTTGCGATTGTTGCTCCAGCTGCTGCATTGCTGCCCGCCGGAATTGTTGGTGACCAGGTGACGGAGCTTTGTGTCCTGGCGCCTTGACATTGGGTTTTGCATTGCGCGTCCAGGTGCCACAGCAATATCCAACTCTTGATGTGCGCATTCCGGAGGCTTCTGACTACTCAGGATGGTTTGTGAGCAGCTGAAAAGTTTTTTTTGTGCAGCCAGCCGAAAGCAAGGTCGAGCTTGACATGTCCATCGCTGATGCAGCCAAACAAACGGACCTTGTGCGTGAAATCAATGGCAAACTAGAGGTAGGCAAACAGCCAGATTTTTTCAGAAACTCATTGTGTTTTAAATTCGTGATTTCTGTGCAGGCTTTCTCCGACATGGTCATCACCCACTCCCAAGCCCTGCGCCAAAAAATTGCAGGGTTGCCTGCTTTGGCACCGCGCAGCCGGTTGGCTTTCCTCTCCATGCAAGTGATGCCGGTTGATGCTTTCAAAATCCGCAACAGTTTGTTTTTAACGGTAATCTTCCACTTCTTGTTGAGTGAATCGCATAGTTATAGAACCACATATTGCTATTAATTGCCAGCAACTGATGAGATCGCCAGCGCAAGGCCGCCCAATTTTTCAATCTCACAACACGAAACCACCGCATTTTGCGCATTCTTACCAGCTTCGATCAACATTGTGGAGAAAGAAGGCCCCCCTCTTCAATGTATACATGAAAAAGCTTAGTGTTGACTGGTGCAGATCTTGGACAGATGAGGCAGGTGGCAAGGTATGAAGGACTCAGGGTAGAAACCCACAGTGATTTTCCCATGAAAAGAGATTTTGTTGCACAACGATTTTGCTCATCAGGAACGGGTTCAAAGGATGAAAACGCAAGCTTCTTCTATGTGCACTATCTATGGGCCCTGGAATTGGCTAGCAAACAGGATCTCTATTTGCTATGCTGGCAGGGTCAAGATGTTGACAAGACAAGTCTAAGGGCTTGCTGAGGACATTTGTTGCAGCCAAGACTGTGCAAAAGCCAATGGCGCTGTTGAGCTGCTAGGTTGGGGTGAAAAGTTTTGTGTTTCACTTCTATTCATGACAAGCAAAAGAGAAAGCAGACAGGTGCAATGTGCAAATCATCTCTATATTTTGTCCGTGCAGAAGTGAAGGTGGTACTGAGAGCAGACGGTAGCCACCCCACACAAAGCCAAGCTTGTCAAAATTAAGTGGAGGCTGCCGCAATAGTTATGGCAAACGGGGAATCCGCCACAGCAACGGCGAGACAAAGGAGCGCAATCGCAGCGTGAAAGACGTGGCTCTTGAGCTGCGCGCTAGTGCCTTGCAGTGTCTCAGAAATTAGATGGCCCGCACAGGTGCTGTCTTAGGAGTTCACCAGAGAAGGATGCCTTTCCAAACGCGCTGCCACTGAGCCAAGCAGGTGAAATTGTTAATAGTCAGTACAACACTGCTTTCTTTTGACCTCCCCAAGAGTTCTTCAAACCTCCTGGAGTCTCATTTTATTCTTGTGGATAGCATCTTGAGCCATTCTTGTACTCTTTCTTTTGATTTCTCCGTCTTTGGTTTATGTTTCATTTTTACTTTGGTTTGGCCACTACCTACTGGAGTTGGTTCATTCTTGCCTAGCTTTTGCTGACTGAGAGCGCTCCGCCTTGGACTTTACCAAGCAACTACCAGCCAAGGCATTAATGAGCAAAAAGCGCCGAGTTTTGTGCAGAAGAAATTCGTGGTTCGAAGAAGCCTCCGAGACGGGCATACCTGCGCAGTGTCAGACTCTCAGGTGAGCAAGCGCATAGGAGCAGCAACTACTAGGCCGATTGGGTGGATCAACACAGGATTTGTCAAGTTTGAAAACTTTCTTAAGCAATTATCAACATTGACAGCCTAGCATCGAGACCTGCTGGATTCGTTTTCTTTCTATCCTATTCTCAGAGATTATTTGTTGGTGTTCAGTGGAAGCAGCTTGGGTCTGTGCCCGGGCGGATTGCCCTTTAGTTTCTGTGACTTTATGAAGAACGAGCCCGTAAACACCTTTTGTCATACGAGTAGCCATGGAAGCCTTTTTCCAAGCTGGCCCTCCAAGGTTACAAGATCCAAGTCCAGGGGAGAGGGTCAAATTCTATTCCATCCTTTGATTGCCTGACAGTTGGTCGGCCCATTTGCAAGAAGACAAGAACAAACTCTGCGAACTGCTTGCCAGTGATCTTCTTGCTCGCTGAGACATTGAGCGGCTGGACTTTGTGCAGTCCTATAGTTGCAAACACTGTTGCCAAGGCTGTGTCAGGGACGGTGCGCAGGTCATTGGAAAGTAGCGAAAAATAGACTCGTGTGTACTATCAACATAAGCAATACCTTGCAATGTCTTGACATTGAATGATTCTTAGTTCGTTCATGTTTGCAAAGCTTAGAATGCAATGTTATATCATTGTCCTGGCCATTTTCATTGTAGAGTGCTGTCTAGTCCTAAAACTGAAACGTGTGGCACATAGATGCTCACAAATCCATCTTGTCCCCACATGGCTACCCAGTCAAAGCCGCACAGAAGTTTTTGCTTCATTGACTGAAAGTTTGAAAGACGAACGGTAATTTTAAATAAAGCAAACAAACGGTACCCATGCCCCAAGAAGGCCCATAGCATATTCAGCTATGCCTGCCTCTCAAATGATCTTGCTCGCTGCAGCTGCCTGCCAAAAGATTGGCCGGCCCTGCATGTATGCCTACATGCATATTGAATGACCATGTAAACTTTCTTTCTACTACATTGTGAAAACTGTTTGTGCGCCGCCGCTTCTTTGCTGTGCGTGGCTTTCTTGGTACTAGCATGTTGTATGTCCTACCCCACCTGTTTGAAAGTCATCTTTGCGTGTCCTCCCGAACGAAAATGGTTTGTTTTGAAGTAGCAGATCTAAAGCTTGTGTCGCGAGCCTGGTGTGCAGGGCCATTTTTGGGTTGAAGCCTGCCCACTGCAATGGAAGGTGCAGCGTTTGTTTGTGGCAGCAATAGGCTTGGCTGACCACTCTGGCCCCTCAACACCTTTACGGGTTGCAGGAAGATCATTTTGGGGTTTGTCTAGATTGTTAGTTTGCATGTGTGCTTAGTGCAGTACTTGATGCAAGCTTGATTGCTATCCTCTTGTTTTTGGGTCCAACAGCAGCTGATAAAAACCCGACCTCCTGCGTTGGCTATGATTAGCTGCGGTGAGTTGTAGCAGTGTTCCACCAAAAAGATTTGCTTTTCCTGCCCCTCGAATTTTGAGTGTAGTGTTGTTGGTTGCATTGGGCTGTTTGGATTGCGAGCAAGAACTTTGCAACTTGCCGTGATGTACACGACTGCGGCAAATTCTTCGTTTCGAGTCGCTGATTTGGGTATGTCAAGTCCAGCGGATGAGTGTCGTAGTCGGGGTCAGTCACTTGGAGCTGCGACTGGCATACAAAAATATTTGTGTGTTAGCTCTTCTGCCTTTGAATTTGCCCGTTTCCAAAATAGACAAAAAGTCCAAACTATCAAACACACATGTTCTTCGAATCGGAGTACCTACCACAACGAAAAGCGAAGCAGAATTAGAGGTGACAATCAAAAGAACATGGGTAAAAGTGGTAAAAGCATGTTTTTGTAGAAATCGCAGAAAAAGATACTTCGATTTTTTCCGCCCTTGGCAAAATCCAATGAAGTAGCACAAGACTAGCATCATGGCATGCAAAAAAGGGCCTTACGCCTGCATGGCTGCAAGGTTACAACGTATGAGAGATGAACATTTATATGAGAGAAGCGCTGGATTGAGAGAACCTCAAAGTTCTCATGCACATGATTGTTTGGTGGCTAGTTGTTGCGAGTTTCTGTTGCAAAATGTTGTCAGTTGTAGGACTTGACAGAAGCATGAGTCAGCAACATGTCCTTCATTTCCAGTAACTTACCAGGTTGCAAATAAGATACAAACAGTGCAAGCAGTCGCCATGTCGCGTGGGCGTGTGTGCATGAAGAAGTTGTGCATTTTGTTGTGTTGGTGCTTTGCTGTGGCGACCGTGCAAGGTGACCCTACGGTGCTTTTCGACCCGACAACGTTCCAACAACAGGATAGGGAACACGTAGAGAAGGTCGTGGTCCATGTTGACTCAATTTTCCTTGGGTTGTGGCAATGGGTCAGGCCTTCCAATCTTTGTTTGATCGGTGCAGGACTGATGGCTAGCCAAGCTCTGGAGTTCTCCATTTTTTCCATGCAGGCCAGCGACCCTTTGTACCAAGTACGTCACCATTACAATGCCAATGCCAACGAAAGCCTGATTTCCCAGCTGCCCACTTCCAATGTCCCAGCCTCAGCTTGCATCTGTTTGGTTTTACATTCTGATTGGGATTCTGCTTCCAGGTTCGGTACACGTCTTACAAGCTCAAGTGCGATCTTGGTTGCCTTTTTGTTCTGGAGCCGAGTCGTGTTCAGTGTGCGCAGGCCGAATGCGCCGCATTGTGGTTTGGCAGTGTGCCAGCAACCTTCTTTCCAATGATGATCAATCGACTTGTTGGTGACAGATATGCGTGTCCAAGCCCTGGCAACTCAGGAGGTAGGTGGCTTCCCACGGGCTCAAAATGGGCGGGTTGAGCAACGTCTGGATGAGGTATCTGGTGTTGCCGCTTTCCCTGGCGGCGCTACAAAAGCTTTTGGCAGCGACTTCTCAAAGATGTGAGACGTAATATTTATCTGTGACGGTTGTGCCTGTGTTCTTTTGACTGGTTCAGAGGCTTGCAAAATCTGCATCACAAGCAACAAGCCCCGGTAGATAGAAAAACCAAGTTGTGGCAAATTGGTAGCTCCTGTTTGTTTCATTGCAGGTTCTGCTAGCGGGATGCTTCCTTCAATTCTAGCGAAGCAGGCAGGCTACAAGAATCCTTTGCGACAACATCAAAAGTATTTTCCACGCAGGCTTTGTCTATGGGGTTGGGAATGGTACAAGTGATTATTGCGCGGGCCTTTGGATATGGCATTTTCAGCACTAGTCTTCTGTGAAATTTATGTCATAGACATTCTTTCGAGGCAGCCGTAGTGCACTTTGTCCCGCCCATGGTGTGTGGGTTTGTGAGAGCTGTGTGGGTGACTTGTTTTTGTGCTTTGGCCAGATTCCGCCTCCGTTTCTTGATAGCATCAAGCTTTGCAACAGAACAGAAATTAAAAACAAGTGCTAGTGTTCTTGCTGCTGAGGATCTGGATACTGCAACCTCTCTTTTGTATGCCAATGATCACTGGTCAGTGTGTTGGTAAACCGAAACTTTGCAGGAAGATTTTGTTTGGTCAGGGCACAACTGCTTTGGCGCCGTCCTGCATCCAATTCCGATGGTTGATTTCATGTTCGGATTTGGAGCTTGTCCGGGACACAACAAGGTTTTTGCATTGATCTGTTGCGCAGTATGGCGGATATTACTGACAGCATGTGGGGGCCGTTGGGCCGCATCTGGGCGTATTGCTTGCAGATACCGTTGTGATAGGTTGGATGGGATCATCAGCGGCTTTCCAAACACTTACGCTTCAAAGCCTGTGTCTTGAAGTTTTCGGTTTCTTTAGTGTATTTAATCCTGTGCCAGGGTGGGAAAAACTTCTGATGCCGCTTACAAGGCGCGACGACAAAGTCACTTACAGGCTGGTACTTGGAGGGATGCGTTCCAGCAAGGCTTGCTTTTCGAGTTTTATGTCAATGCATTGCTCATCGCTATTGTCTCTTGGCAGCATTGGTGTGTTTGCTTTGCAAACTTTTCCAAGCTTGGCATGTTGT
Source organism: Breviolum minutum Mf 1.05b.01 (assembly GCA_000507305.1). Lineage (NCBI taxonomy): Eukaryota > Dinophyceae > Suessiales > Symbiodiniaceae > Breviolum > Breviolum minutum. The sequence goes on along the minus strand of DF242454.1, from coordinate 43,441 downwards.
GGTGCAGCCCGCGATGCACAACACCCTTTAGTCGGGTCAGGGTTGTGTTTCGAGGTGCGCCTTTGGTGTTTGGTGTAATTTGGTTTGGTTGTGAGACAGGCAGAATACATGCCGGTCGGCGGGCGTGTTCCAATGTGCTTTCCTTTGTCACTTGGCTGCGCGAGCGTACAAAGCTGCAAGTTGAAGTTTGATTTGCTTTTTTTGTTCGCTAGTACCAAAAGTAGGCCTTTAACCTTTTCATTGCCTGGATCTGTTCATGATATGTCCGAATGAAAATGTGCAAAATAGATTTTTTTGAAAAAAGTCCATACATGCTTTTTTGGAATACATTAAAGACAATTATCAGAACATTCCGACATGCCAGCTGCTTACTTGTCCTAGGTGTATTCTGCCGCTTCTTCTATGCCCAGGCCCTTTGCTTGTTTAGCTTGTAGGTTTCTGAGCGAAAACTAATTATGGTGATTGTGTGCAGGGTTCTGGCTGGAAGATGTGATTGGCGTTTGCAGCATGGCGAACTTTCCATTACTTCTGTTTTACCTAAAGGTGTGCGCTGTGCTCTCTTGGAAGGTGTCCGTGCCACCCCTGTGTACAGTGGTCCGCAATATTAGAAATAAAAGGACTTTAGACAGAAGCTAGTGTTGCCTTTTGAGCAGGCTTTTTTCTGGAATGTGTGGAGGGCGCCGCCCCAATATAATGTACTTGACAAAGTTTGCGAACGCCAGTGCCACAACAAGCAGGTTTGCCTTGCTCAGGATTTCAACGATGCAAACCCTTTCCCAAGTTCTTGCCTGTCGTTTTGTGATCTCGTGCTACTTGTCCAATTTGTCTTGGAACGGAAGGGGATTGCCCAACGCCCGATTACGAGACCCTCGATGCACCAGAGGCAACAAAAGACATGATGTAATGATTGCTGAGTTTCCTTCGCCTCTACTGGACTTTGTTCCTACTGGCAGGACCCAAAGTTATTTGATGACATGACAGAAAGCCTATCTCCAATCAGTGTTGCAGCTGCAAGCTCCGCATCAATATCGGCCCTGGACAACTTTGCAGACAATGACTCAAGCAAAGAAGCCGTAAGCAAGCAGAGACTAGGAGCTTTGCACGTCATCAAAGCCCAATGAAGAGACATTTGACAACTTGGCGACCATGAAACGCCCAGGGCAATGTGACAATAGTGCTGAATGCAAAAGGAAGTGATGAGTTTTGTTCATGATTCAATGAGAGTTTGCAACATTCTCTGGGAGATGCAGGATAGGCTTTGCAGTCACTGTTTTGTTGTGTTGCCTAATTGGTCACCGTCCCTGGTTCAAGAAAGAGGTTTACATCTTTTTTTTGGTGTAGCTGCAATGGTCTTTATGTGTGCGTGTGCGTGCCCACAAGGCGACTTTCATAAAGACGCATGATGCTTGCGCCCTTCAATTCGTTGCTTGCGTGCCACCTTTTCTTGACTTGCGCCGCTTTGCGCGGTACGTTCAGCAAAAGCATATTCGCAGACCAGTGTGTAAGACTGTGGCAGCTAGAGCAGGTCGCAGAGCTGAAGGTGATGCTGGTGTTGGATCATGTAGGTGCCATACTTGATGCCTTTTACATACAGTCCGCCCCGGAAACGCTAGGCCAGCTGACTGTCACTTAGTTCCGTGCGGTAGATAGTTGCGGTGATAGTGGACGCAGACCAGTTTCGCGATGTGTGGCAAGGGCTCAAGATGGCCTGCCAGAATCAAGCTCAGCTTTTGTTTTAATCTCTCGGTGCCACGCCGCCAGACGGCGCAGGAGCTCAAAGTTCCGTGCCAAAACCACGAACCCCTTGCGAAGAAGATACGACTGTGAAGTGCCCCCACGTACCACTGCGACTTACTTTGTTGATTCGAAGCTGGAGATTGAAAAATTGCCCAGTGCGCAGGATTTTGTTTGGATTCCCGACAACGCTGCTTGTTTTCCAAAAGCAAGCTATTTAGGCCATGTCTGAAACTGAGAGATGCAATTGATCATGTTGATGCTTGTCATTGACAGGGCCATGCAGAGCCCCTGCAAAGCTTCAAACAATGTCCACAAATGCGCGAAAGAGATGGGCAAAGATATGTGGCGTGGAGTGGTTCATTTCGAATCAAATATCCAGCTCTCCCTTCTCATTCATGTGCTAAACAAAGGCCTTGTCGAAGCTGCGCGAGGTTTGACAAAGGAATGCTCGGAAGAAGCTCAGTGCTATTGTTTGGGCAGGGACTTTTCCGGAGCAGTTTGCCCGGGCGGCTTTATAACTGCGTCTCCCGGTGATCGATGGAGTTGCCGCGCAACAAGTGATTATGAAGGGCCATGCAGCAATGAACTTGTGAGCTTCGATGGTTTCACCACCCGGGCCTTAGAAGCTTGGTCGCAGCAATGCGATGCATATTGGCCTTGTCTTGACCTCACTGCCCGTGACTTTGAAGCAGAAGTGGCAACTATGCTGTATCCCTTGTCGCTGGTGTCCACCGCACGCAGGTTGTCTACAGGTTGAAACAAGGATTGAAATCGATTGTGGCCAAGTCTGCTTTCAAACTTAGAAAAACAAAGTTTCGTTTCGATTGTGTAACCGTAGCTCTACAAAACTCTTCTAGACTGCATGTGGTCGTGGTTGATAACAGAGTCATGGTGTACGCCTCTATTGAACATTTGAGGGTTGGGGTGACAAGGTGTCGTGTGAAAGGGATCTCGCCTCGTGTGTTCTTTCAGAAAGTCCGAAGAAGATGCTTCTACTCTTTTGAAAAAAGATGGATGCCTTATTCCCAAGCAGCATTTAAATAAATTAGCGCAATGCGTCCGCTCGCGAAAACTGTTTGAAAAGCAGTATCGCCTTTTTCTATTTTCCAAAACTCAAACACCAACAACACTGTCAGTGCAGGTGTGAGTGCATATTGTACATACTTCTCATATCATGCATGGTATTGTGCATATTCAACACATGTAGATGTGTTCACCCATTTGCATTCATTGCAAGAATGATTCAATGTTTCTTTGAAACTTCCGGTTTAAGGAGTGGGTGGGTGGGTTTTGCCAGAAAATTTCTGGATTGTATTTTGAGCCGGGGGATGTCATGGATGAGATATCAATTTGACTTTCTGGAACAAGTGCAGATCAGATAGCTGAATCCAGGATTGCAGACGTGCTTTGGTGCAGAGTTCGTGTGGGTGTGGTTCTCTTTTCCTTTTTAGACGTAAGAGATTTTCACACGTTTTGCTGCAGCTGCCTTCTCTTTTATTGTGATCATTCGGCAATTTCATTTTCATTGACAGAGTATCCTCTGGACATTCGTGGCCTTCGTGATTGGGAAGTCCCTTCACCACCAGTTGAGCGTGTGGATCCTATTGAAGATGTCTGGGGAAATGGAATTTGATTTTGCTTTGATTCTGGATGATGCTTTCAACAAACTGCCTTTGAATGATATTACTCTTCCTTGGGAGCAAGGCATCTGGCGTGAAATCTTTCAACCTCAGGCGTTTTGTGTGGATCCTGCCCAGAAGTTCACCAGGCCAACTTATCTTGAACCACCTGAAGTCGCAACAGCATCTGGAGATGGTGACAACAAACGCAGGCGGACAGTTGTGAATCTTGTGTCAGGTTGGGTTGACATTGTTAGGCCTGGGATGAACATTCACTGGGAGGAAGAATGTGAAGCGAAGATGCAAGTGGCGTTGTAACGTTGGCTTGAAGCTTGTCTGATGATGCCACGAGCAGTTGGGCTTATAGGTTGAGATTGATGAGAAATCTTTTGTGGCGCAAAGCTCCGGGAACGTTGGTCAAACGTGTGAATTCATTGTTCAGATACCTGACATATTTACGCGAGGTTGGATCAGAGTTCCCAGGTAGCGAGTCATTGTTGTATCAGTTCTTAGTGGAGCAGCAGGACAAGTCGGTGGCTCCTACCAGATTGGCTGGAGTTTTGGAGTCTCTTCGTTTTTGTCAACACGTGTTGGACATACCTGAATTGGCAAATCTTACATCATTGAGACGTTGCTCTGGGGCTGCTGCGACCAAACGCGGTGGGGTCCGTAAACAAGCTTCTCCTTTCACAGTCGTCGAACTTCAAGTGTTGCACAAGGTTGTTTGTTCCATTGATGAAAACTTATGGGACAGGATTTTTTGTGGAACAGTTCTGATGATGGTTTACCATAAGAATCCAACCTGCCATTTTGGACATCATTATCTTCAAACGACATGGTTTCAGTAAAACAATGCTTTTTGCATCAACGATGCCTTTTGCATCGTAACACTGAAAAATTAAAAAGTCAGAATAATGATAAATCCATGGAAAGCAAGAAGCATGACCATGTATGATTGTTATTGCATTATTATTCTGAAAGGTACAGGTAAGCATGCATGCAATTGCAATGTTCTGCATGGAGCAACATGAGATACTAATGCTATCTTCACGACAGCGTTTGGCTTGCGTGCACATGCGCACATCGCTCGGCGGTGTGTGCGTGGGCACGTACGCAGCGTTTGGCAGTGTGTACGATGGTGGGCGCACATCGCTCGGCGGTGCGTACGTGCGCATGCAAGCAGCGTTCGGCGATGCGTACGACAGTGGGTGCATGTGGTGCTACGATCAGCAGCATTAAGGCACTGCAGCAGAATTGCTGCATGTTTGCATGCAAGTCTATACTTTTGCAAGAACGCCTTGCGGAACAAACCGCATGCATGTGACCCAAGACGACGGACACGAACATGCATGCATGCATGTTTGCATGCACACAAGAGTGCTTGGCTATGAAACCATGATAGCATGGTAAGGCCCCATGCACTGAAAGTCTCATGTTGTTGCCCATGTGCACCCCTTCCTGAAGTTGTGCATGTGCAGAAAAGTCTTTAATCTCGAGTCATGAGTTTTGTAGCATCAACTGCGTGCATTTTTGAGCCATTTTGTTTGAACAAGAACCAGTGTGGTTTAAAGTATAGGGGATGTTTCCTAGATCATGACGTTGGAATTTCACCAAATAAAAATATTTTACAAAAAATATATATATATATATTTCACCCTCGCTGGTCCTTTGCGGCACCCTGGCTTCAAATGCATGTTCCTGTTTGTGAGTTGAACAACTAAATGATTTGAACATAGTTCGTCACGATGGTCTTTACAAAAAAAGGGAAGGATGTATAAATGGAAATAAAACACGTTCAAATTTATCATCCTGCATGCCAAAAAATTGCTTTGCGATTTGTACCGCACCACGCCCAATGTTTTTTGGCGCAATGGATTTCCTGGTTTGGAGGCTCCTTTGGGCCAGCTGCAACCCTGAAACTTGAACTTTTGGTGGCTGGGAATTTGTTTTTCACTATTTTGAATTTCTTGGAGGGATGGTGGTACCAAAGTAACATTATGCCCGCAAAATAACATCACATTCGAAGAAAGGTATAATTACATCCCAATACCATCCTTTTTTTGGATAAGGTATCCCAAGACCATTATTTGTTTTTTGGAGGGGGTAATCCTTTCCCTGGAAAAATAAACGCTAAAATAACTTCCCAAAACCATCGTTGTTTTTTTTGTGGTGCCCCAAGAAGGCCATGTGTTTTTTTTTGGGGGGTAGCCCTTTCACCGGAAGAAGTAGATGGTAAAATAATTTATAGGTACATCTTTCAACAACAACTTTCCCAGCAACCACCCCTTTTAAAGAAGCTAACCAATCGATTCATCCAATTGGTTATGCCGGTGCACAAGCAATGCTAGGCACAACAAGTATCGCTGGAAAACTCTAGATGTCATGGTTTTACCATGGCATGCAGTGCTTACCAGCTTGATTTTCCCCAAAAAAGACTCATCAGACCACGTGGCAAAAACACTCATGTTAATCCTCCATTCACGAAGCTGGACTGCTTGGTGGTAAATAAAGTGGAGTTTCGGGCGAATCCTAAATACCATGATTCTCAATTTGTAAAAGTAGGCTGCCAGCCAAGAATATGCTTTGATATGAAGTAAGAGCATCTCAGATGATTCTTCAGCAGTTTCACGATCTAGGATGATCCCTGAACCATCCAGCAAGAAAATGCACCGCTGAAGACTGTAGCAGCATGTTGCGAGCACCTGCAACACCATGTCCTTAGTGGAAGTTCCCACCAAAAAGATTTGGGGATAGCAGCGGTGGAAGTTCCCACTAATAAGATTTGGGGATCGCAGTTGGGGATCGCAGCGGTAGTGGTGGAAGTTTCCACTAATAAGATTTTGGGAAATAATCTTCAGACAGAAAACATAAGTTTTATTTTCATAAAACAAGACAACCTGATATATATATATGACATTTTGCTCATGGTTATCGCATCGGGTGTGATTCGCCAGGAAGAAACAACGCTAGCTACACTTTGAATTGGGGGGGGTAATCCAAAAACTCCAGAATCAATTTCGAGATTGCATGATTAACCCACCAAAGATGTCGTTGGTGAAAATTTTTCTAGACACCTGTGGCGCTGCATGTGCTGCCTCTTGGCACTTCATTGCAATCCAGTAGACCATAACTTTCACATGGGCCGCTTTGAAACGCGTGCTCAGCTCACAGTAGTCTTTGTCGCTCAAACTTGTTTCTGTCAAAGTTGGTTTCTTGGGTAGATACAGCCTTAGGCCCAACATGATACCATTGTCTCAAAAGAGCAGTAGAGGTGGGAACCAGATTATACAACATCCTTGTTAGGGGAGAATTAAAGCAAACTTTTGCTGAAAGGTTGAACCAAAACACCCATACCTTTTACAATCATTGATCATTTCCTCTTGCAAATATGCAAGGACATAATCCATATATGCCGAAGGTAGGTGGGAATAGACGCCCTGGCGAATAAGTATTTTGAAGGTTGAACCCACCAACTCTCTTCCGGTCCCAAGGTTTAGATTGTGCATGAAATCAAACCCGGTTGACTCCAGTGACCAACCCGGAACCACTCTCCAAACACTGAGCGTACCAGGCATCTTGGTATACATGCTACTGTCGACAAAAGACAAAGGCCAGGCGCTATCAGGGCCAAAGTTCTTGTAGCGCATGCTTGGGTCACACTTGGAGCCTGACTCCGCAAGACACATGTCGCACATCCTGAGCTTTCAATCGCACGGGAAGATGGGTTAATCAAGGGAGTTGACTGAGCATCATATTCGCTTTGTAGTACCGCTGGAAGGAATGTAACCATTTTCGTGCTTTCAAATCAGACTTCATACCAAAGTATGCTGCCGTTCAGGGAATCAAAAGCTGAAGCTGGAAGAACTTGAGATTGTTTGGGTTGCAGAAAAATGATGAAACATTTGATTTGAATTTGAACATTTTTTTTTAGATAGGCCTGAATGAGTTTCCAATAGGCTGCCCTTTCATCTCTAGCCGAAAACCCTTGAGCTCTTCTCCTGTGAAGCCCGTGTCAGGTGCCTTACCTTGCATAGCCCATTTGAATGACCAGGCAGCAAGCTCTGCAGCCGTTTGGTTGACATGTTTGGCAACCTGGGCGTTGTGGGGATGAAGTAAGGACATGGCTTCAAACAAACCCATAGCAATTCTTACCGAAGTACAGGGATTAAACCACAAAATCAAAAAGGTAAACTCAATTCAGCGTTTTGGCCCAGTTACTGCTTCCGATCTCATAAATCTTTCGGGTATAACCAGGAAAGGGAACTTGTAGAGGAGAATGTCTTGGATTACCCCTGTTGGAGCAAATAATGATGAAATGGAAAATACAAACATTTCATCTTCGCGATAAAACTGCGCTCCATCTCCATGAAAGAGAATCGCGATGGTTTTGTCCAAGGGGATGTTCTCATTCTCATCAAATAATGGGTGACAGGCCCAAGGAGAAAAAGTACGGCAATGCTCCCAAAAACTTTTAATTGCACTTGGGGTTTCTGACGCCATCACCAAAGACCGAAATGCAACTGGATGTTCAGAGAGGCTGTGCAGTATCTCATGTGGCAGGAGGCATTTGACTGGGCATTGCCTTGGTTTAATACCATCGACCTCGGATGTGTTTACCCCCCAAACTTGAAAACAGTTTTGGAAAACTCACTGATCACCGATAACCATTTTTCCCAAAAGAAAAAAATATTGCGAAAGCAAAAAGACACCCTTGAAATCAATAAAGGAACCCAAGATGGTAAGACCCCAAATCTTTAGCTACAAGATCAAGTATGGAAGAGTACCCTTAGTTTAATGTGTTCCCCTGGGCAATTTCAAGGGTGGAATTCACATCAAGCAAGAACTGAGTTTCTGTCAGGTTCATCCATACAGTATATGGCTGAAGTCTAAATCCAAAAAGTTTTCGTAACCAGCGGTGCAAATCACGTTCTGCGTTTGCAGGATATTGGTTTTGAGACCCCAGGGTTGCAAAATTTTCAATTGCAGGGTGAATCATACCATCATCCACCATCGAATTGGCCAAATCAACGGCCCCACAAATACTAATGCGACCGTGACTTACCATATTCAGCAGTTTGTAGCACGTTGAAGATTCAGCGCGCACATCTAGCTTTTGCCGCTTCCTGGCAACAGGATTTGATTGATCCATGGTTGAACCAACTTCCACTTCACGTTTTGATGAACCTATTTCTACTTTGATCTTTGAGGAACCAATGGTTTCAGATTCTAACTCCAACTAAGGCGGTTGATGAAACGAATTCAGATTCTTATTTCCATTTTGATCTTTCAGTAACCTATCAATGGATTGAAAGGGTTTCTGTTGATACATCAAACTGGTCCTGTTTCCACACACACTCACCAGGTGATTTGCCGGCCTCGTGGAAGATGATGAAGTTGAACCTGGCACGAAGGCAGCTCAGCAAGAGGGGTTGTTGGTGGTCGGTGTATCCCATCTTCAAAGTTGATTTTGCAATGATTAAGCAGAAGATTTTATGTTTAAATATTCCCATGTATTCTGACTTCAATCATTGCGAAACCTCCTTTGAAGAAACGTGAAAACAAAGACATTTGTCCATCTTCGCTGTTTCAAATCTCGTATCGACTCATCACCCCACACACTTGGTAGGATGCATCAGGAATAGATTGGATGGGCCCACTACAAATCCTTACCATCAAGCAAAGACAAAAGTTCAAACATCAAAACAATTTCTTTCAAAGACAAAAGCTCGATGCTATAAGATCAAAGCATTTTAGACATCCAGTTTTGCAAAGATATGAGCCCAACAGTCAACAGATCGTGACAAATGATCTCACTTGTCCGCACTGTATATACCCCCCAAAAACTGCGATGGTAATGCATTCAGATAGATCTGTTCTAAGCACACCTTCGCCCCGCTGGAAAACACGATCAGCTTACATTCAGATGCTATCACTTGGAATCATCCTTTGTAGGAGCACCCTTCTTCGCATTGGACCCTTTCTTGTTTCCCTTCTTTGACTTTCCCTTCTTGGAATTGGACAGGAAGGCATTCGCAGCAGTCTGCCAGTGCTAGAGGTGCCAAAGGGAGCAGGTGAATACCTGCCAAATCTAGATAGGAGAAAATTCATGGTGGAGAGGGATTGAGCTGCATGATCAAAGAAAGATGAAAAGAGAGTCATTTTCCTCGCCTGAAGCTTCTTTGTGTTGGCTGACTCCGTCTCAACCTTTTGAATCCACTTCATGATCTCCTTCTCATTCTTTGTTTTCAGAGCTTGCTGCACCTCTTTGTAGACTTTCTCCACCTTGTCGGCGTGATCCTCCATTGCTTTTCCAAGATGGTCTGCGTACTCCAGCCCAGCTAAAGTAATTGATGTAGTTCTGGCCGTCCCAGCATCTTTCAAAAGCAGAGCCACAGCATCACTCAACTTCTCGGAAGGTGCTTGGGGCTCAACCTCCTCAGACTTCGCTGGCTGCGTTTTTGGCTTTTTTCTTTGCGACGGCAACCTGTCCAAGAAAGAGATTTTTTGGGAAAGATGTGCGATTGGCTGGAAGAAAACCGCTGGTTGCCTATAATGATTTTTGTTGAACACCCCCTTGAAACATCTTAACATGTTTTCTTCTAGGTCTAATTTGCAAATTGCCTAGCCTTCCCAACAGCATCCAAGATTTGTTGCGTTGCACCAACCCGCATAAACCCCTGTTCGGTATCGCATAGGGCACTAAGAAGATCTGAATCCACATCAGCAGTGGCAGACAATTTGGTGGATTCCCGCAACAAATCTTTGTGGGTCACCTTTTTTGGGGCTTGCATGTAGTACCAATCTTCCTGAGTTGAACTGTGAAGAAACACATTTCCCTGAAAGGAACTTTATAGGTATGTAAGGGGATCTTGGACCTTGAAGCGATCCTTGCTTCGAACGAATTGATCCCAGTCTTTCTTGTTGGTCATACCTTACTTGTTTTCAATTTTTAACCATAAAGAATATCCCCACTAATTCAAAACCCCCAAAACAAAACAATTTGCTAAGCCATTCTTAGAGGTACTGTTGCGAAGCTTAGCTACATGTGGACCACCATCCGTCGTGTTTTTAGTGACCTCCACCAAAGCATGGGCCTCCGCTGGCTCTGCCTCGCTGGACTCTTCACTTTGACTTTCTTCTGCTTCTGCTGATCCTTCCTCAGCTTCCTCTTCGGCTTCTGATTCTTCTCCTGAAACTTCACTATCTTCTTGGCTTTCCTCCATAACTTCATCCTCTGGCTGCTTCTCTTCTGCAGCCTCAAGACTTCCTTCCTCTTCTGATGATGCAGATTCCTTGGCATCAACATCGCTGTCCTCCTCCTCCTGTTCCTCGTCACTGTTCTCAAGCATTTCCTGGAGCTCCTGCACTTTTGTTGCTTTTTGAGACCTTGTGCTTGGCAAAGATCCAGCAATTGAAGCTGGTGGAGATGCTCTCGGCTTCTTTACTTGGGGAGTCTCAAAAACTTGCTTCGCCTTCTCGAGGATTACCGGGACATACTTGATGGGCTTCTCCGACTTCTCCTTTTTGGTACCTATGACACGTGTCTCCTTGTCCTCCTTGTTCTCCTTGTTGTCCTTGTTCGCCTTGTTCGCTTTGTTCACCTTGTTCTCCTTGTTCTCCTTTTTGTCTTTCTTGGTCGCCTTGGTCTCCTTGTGGCTTCTTTTCTTCGCAGCTTCTGCTTCACGCTCAGTGGTCTTTTTCAACTCTTCCTTCTCCTTCTGTTGCTTTGCCCTGGCTGCTTTGATTTTTGCAACCTGAGCTTTGACTGCCGCCTCCGCCTCCTTGCGAAGCTTTTCGTCCAGCTTGCTGGTCTTATCTGTAGCCCCAGCCTTTTTCACATGGCTCTTGACCACTGACTTAGAATCTTTCACCTTCTTCTTGTCTTGCTTCAAAGCAGAAGGTCTGGTTTCACCCTTCATCTCAACTTCACAAGGTCGACTCTTTGAGTAGAGCCGCTTTGCTGGGATCCCCATACAAAGATTGCGCTATGTAAGTGACCCTTGAAAGAAAACACCTGCAGTCAAGAATATTTTGGGGAAAACAAATGGACAAACTGCAGACCTTTGGGTAACATCATGGTGAACCATCCTATGGAATTCAAATGGTTTTTGTGGGATTTCAGGGGGTCCCTCCAATTCGCAGCATTTCGC
>DF242454.1:0-31483 GCA_000507305.1 Breviolum minutum Mf 1.05b.01 | reverse complement strand
TACCAGAGTCCCTACTCCTCCACTTGAAGAGTCAGCCCTCGTGTGGAACTGAGTATGCCGTGGAGAGAAGGTATAGGCACGCCATTCAACCTTTCTTCTGGTGGGGTTTCAGAAAATCATACTACTGAAGAATTTTCTTCTGATCAACAAGTTGAAGGATTGGATGATATTTTGCGTGAAGTCAATATCATTGGAGATTCTGTTTTAAACGTTGGGAACTTTGATGCAACATCCGAAGTCAGCAGAGTTTCAGACATTGACAGCTGGAGTCAAGCGGAGCGTCCAGATGTTTTGGAAGATACCTCCGTGAGCGATGCTGCCAGACGTGTTGCACTTAGACAGTCAATTTCAAATTTTTTTCGACAGACATGCACATCATGAACCTGCCTCAGAAGAGCCTTTACAGAGTTCAGATGCTTTTGCAAGAATTGTTGCACACTCCATTGTTGGACAATCTTCTGCAAACATTCCATCGATGCCATGGGAGACTGGTCCCATGCGATCCATTTTCATGAATGACGATGTTACCCAGAACCTCACTGTGCCTATTCAGATCCTTCCAAAGGCTTTTGGCGTTTGCCCAACAAATTTAAGTGGTTTATGCCCCACATTTTGCTGGACACCTCAACAGGCCTTCAAGTCAGGCATCGAAAAACAGGTTGTGGCCGTGAACGTGCTGCCGCTGCGGGGTCCATCTCTTTGTGGCCTGAACCTCCTAAAGTCTCGGTGCCCACCGCAATTTGCTGCAAATTGTGCTGCGTTGGATTCATTTTGAGGATCTGCATTTGTTTTGTGGCTTTTGCTGTGGTGATTTTGGATTTGTATGTACCGTCGTAGGTGGCGTTTTCAGCATTTGCAACTTCAAACTGGCAATCCTGTGCTTTCCTGGATTTTCAGTCAACAAGGTTTGCAACCCACTTGTATTCGACAGTGGATTCTGCTTTTTCTTTATCAGCCTTATCCACATACTCTGGGAAACGACGATCTTGGACATTTAGTGCAAGTTCATCCGTGCTTCTATTTGACTTGTGACACTTTTATGATTGTTCACACTCCGTCCGTGGCAGATTGGTCGGAGCACTCGTCAGAAGCACACTCAGAGGAAGATCCGTTGGGTCAGTGGGAGATTTGAAGACGTTACCCATGATGAGTGACGCGTCTATCCTAAAGCGGAACCGGGACAATAGTGCAATGGGCCATACATACAGTTTTGATGCAATCAGTGCTAGTGCAGATTTGCAACATGGTAGTACAGTGCCTTTGGGAGCAAATGCAGTTTCATATAACCTACATTTAGCATCTTGCTGGAAAAGACAGAAGACTGACAGTTCATTTATCATGCCATGGGAATGCAACATGTCTACACCTTCAGACGTGGCTGGCAAGATGATGAAATTCATGCAGGTGAAAGGAAACACCCCGCCGTTTCCAATTGCTGCGTCGTTTGGTGAGAGAGTTAATGAGGTTGTGATTGTTGAAGATGCATTGAAAAAGTCAAAAATTCCTCTTGTGAAGGCTTCTCATGATAAGCTGTGGGAAAAGCAATTGAGTTGGGACCGCAAGTGTGCTTGCAAGAAATGGCTTACAATCATCACTACCGAACTGGGCGCTTGGGAGGTGGTGAGACAACTTGCAGCTTCAGGGTCGATGGAACTTGGCAGGGGTAATCTTGTTGAATCTGTCTATGACTCATTTGCTGCAAAAGCCACTTCCACACTACACAATCGTGCAGGCCCCATAATCAGTTGTGAGTTCCTACTTGTAGAAACTAACATTTATTTGCACACGCAGCGAGAGCAGCAAATTTACGCGAAGCGTTGTTTTTAAATTTTGCTGTTTAACAAAACTCTTTAGACATTTTTCCGTGTCACTTTTCAGTTGTCACTTTGTCTGATGGTACTTGTAGTTCACTTGTGAATTCCGTACTCGTACGCATTATGACTCAAGGTGTGGGTGGGTGGGTTTCCCCATTTGTGTTAAGAGGTAGTGGTAAGACTTCTTGGCAGTGGGGGTTTTGGCATGGATGATGGTGCTGAACAATCTTTTTGTGCTTTCTTGGGCATTGAGAATCATGATGGACATGAGCTCCCGGCGTCTTGACGCCTGATGGATTGGAAGAGCAGCCGGAGTCGGAGAAGCCTGGTGTGGAACCTTCCGTTTTGAGCCCTTCAGTCTTTCATGAAACTGTGCCTTTGAATAGTGATCTTGATTCTTCATCTTCTGCCACTTTTGACATTGACAAACAAGTTCGTATCGCATTGCAGAGTCAGCGTGTTGCAGTACCCAAACAGTTATGGGAAACTGGTGTTTGGCAACGTATTTTTACCAATCAGAACCCTGCAGACTCCTTCAGCGTTTTTGGGCAGGAACTTCACAGGCCGTCAATCTTTCAAGGTCCAGTTGCGGCTTCGGATGACGTGGAGACCTCAAATAAGAAAGCTAGGAGCAAACATCGTTTTGATCAAGTTGTTCGCTTCAAACCAGATCTCACTTGGAAGGAACAGACTGATGCTGCTTTGCAATCAAGTGTCAAGTTGTGGTACTTGTTGATTGGAAGGTGGAAAAGGGAGAGTGCAATGTACATTGAACTTCATGAGTTTCGTTGGGAGGGCGATGCAATCACTATGTTGCTTGATACATTTGCTGCTCGATCTCCATATACATTGCGTAAGAGGGCATTAGCACTTATGCACATATGTGATTATCTTGAGCTTCATTGGTGCCCTGCTTTTCCGATTCTTGAGAAGGACATGTATTCATTCCTTTGTAGCGAGAGAGATTCAGGGGCGCCAGCTTCGAGGTTGAAGGGATACATGCAATCGATCAATTTCTGCAGGTTTGTTTTGGACCTTAAAGAACTTGATGAGGTGGTCAACAGTGCTCGTTGTCGTGGAACTACCAAGCCTAAGAGCGTGGTAGAGAGAAATCAGACCTCTCCATTGAAAGTCGAAGAAGTGAAACTCCTGCATAGCACATTGACAAGTGGAAGTGAAGTGTGGGATAAAGTGTTTTCAGGGGCTGCATTGTTTTGCTTGTATGCTCGTGCAAGGTGGGGTGACTTGATGAGAGCCGACAAGGTACTCATCGACCGCGACAATAGTGGTGTGGCTTGTTATCTGGAGGCACGTGTAGGGTCTCACAAGACAATGCAATCGCAGCAACATCGTCATCAGTTTTTGCCAATGGTTGCAACAGCAAAGGGTTTGGTAGAAAGCAACTGGATTGAGGAGTGGCTTGAAGTCAGAAATTGCTTGTCCTTAGATTTCAGCAGAGATGGTGTGATGCCCGCACCTCAACCAGATGGCCAACCTGGTGCAAGGCCTTTAGACAGTCAGGAGGCAGCGCGTTGGTTGCGTTTAATCTTGTTTGGAGATGCATTGCCTGTTGAGGGTCGTAAAGTTGCAAGCCATTCTTTGAAGACCACAACGTTATCATATGCAGCCAAGCGAGGACTTGATATCAACCTTAGGTTGCAACTTGGGTATCACACCCAACCGTTTCGCATGGGCCTTACATACTCTAGAGACGGGGCTGCGGCAAGCATCTCAGCTCTGGAACAGCTGTTGTGCGAAGTGCGACTTGGTTTGTTTCGTCCTGATGAAACAAGGAGTGGACGTGTCATGCAACAGGTAACTGCTCAGAGTTCAGATCCGATTGTCATCAAGGATGAGGAGTCCAGACCTGTTGAACCCTCAATGGTCCATCAGAGTGTTTTCCCCAGTGCAAACATCATCGATTCAAATCCTCCGAACCTGGAAGGTACATCCAGCTCTGATAGTGACAGCACCAGCGGATCTGAGATGGAGGAAACGACGTTTGAGCCGTATGCAACCCCTGGCAAGTTTGAACCGCCGTCAGCACCTGAAGGGTTCCACATGTGGCAACATAAGAAGAGCAGGATTCTCCATTTGATGGAGAATCAAAACAATTTGGTTTTCACCTGTGGTAGGAGCGTAGGACCCTTCCATACAAAGGAGGGTTTGCATCCTAGATATGACACACCAATTTGTTGGTCATGTTTCAACAAAGCTCGACAGTGATCCGATCCTGGCAAAAGACACGCTTGAACCACATTCGGTGGGAGATGGCAAGGTCGTTTTGCAGGGGGTTTGGGATCATGTGGCTTGATAGGGTCAAGAGGTGGCAGAGAGATTTTGCAACGTGATGCGAATCAAATGCACCTGCATGTCCCGCTGGTTCAAGCTAACATGAATAGGTTGGTGTGACATTTTAAGGGCTCCGATTTGGGAACGGTAGCCTCTCCAAATTTACATCCACACATGGAGTAGGACCTCTGAACTGCATCATTATTCTGTCAACTGTCAACACATCCTTTGTTTCCACTTGGTAGTTTTGAGTCATTGCATTTGCAATCACGTAAACTCAATTGACCTTGGCAGACCGCGGGGAGTCATGGCCTTAGTTGAAAGTGTGGCAGCATTGGAACAGCGATGCGATAAACTCAATCCCACAGGTGGCATAAAGATTGGACTTCGCAATCAAGGAGTGACTTGTTTCAGTTTGCTGGCATTCGCGGTAGGGTCACCTCAGGTGCCTCCAACGGAGGCTGAGTTAGCTGCATTTGCGCAGACAGTTTATGGTGGAGCTCCTACAGTTGGTCAGTTAGCAAATTTGAAACGGTTATATTTTGAGGCAACAACTCTTGTCATTGCTAGCCTGAAACAATCTGTTGCGAATGAAACTTCTGATCAACAAGTGACTTTGAAGAAGCTCCCTGTTGCAGAGAAACGTGCAAGGGCAGAAGAGCAGGCTGGGCGTTTGGCTGGACTGAACATGACGGGCGAATTGGAGCCGAGTCATCACTTAGTTGACTTAGCCAATCATATTTTAGAGACAGGGTCCATCATTTGGATCACACCTTCAAAATGTTCAAAACGCGATGATGAGATTCAAGTTGCAATCAAAGAAAGAACCAGCTCCATTCAGATCGAGAACGCCGTCCTCAAGGTAGCACAGACCACATCTGAGGTGCAAGGCGACACTGGTTCGGAGTTGAAACTGCAGTGGTGTTGGCAGCGTCGTGGCGTTGCTTTCGACAGATGTGGTTTGATATCATGGGCAGTTCATGAGAAATGGGTCAGTACAATGTTGAACAAAGGAAACCCCAACAGGGTTTGGCAGCATCAAGACGGAGCAGTTGATCAGAGCTGACAGAGAATTGTTTACAATTCTTTCTCAAGAACATCAAGGCACGGTGAAACCAGATGCAAGAGGTGTTTCTCCTCTAGATGCCCGCGTTCGTGCATTGATGACCGATCCCAGGATTACAATGTTCATGTTGCCTCTGCCGTCTTCTCATCGTGCAGTCAGGGATGACATCGACAAAGGCAGCAAGGGCGACAATGACAAGCCACCCAAGCCACCAAAGAAGAAAGTGAAGAAGGCCAGGGCAGAAAAAGCTTGCCCTGACGAGTTGAAAAAGTACAAGATGAACTATACTCATGGCCGTATTTGTTGGGGTTACAACATGAAGGATGGCTGTTCGCTATCTACTCAGAAGCATGATGGGAAGCCTCACAAATGCAACAAAGGATATCATGTGTGTGCAAATTGTCACAAGCCGGGGCACAGTGCAACGGCATGCCGATCAGCAGACAATTGACAGCTTAGTCAAGCAGCCTCAGGGAACACTGCAACTGAGGCTGCCGAGGCAGATATCTTTGCGGTGGAGAATGTTTCACAAGTTGATGAACAATCATCATCAAGTGCCGGCAGCTCAACTGGTAACGCAGTATCAGGGCAGCCACAAGAGGAGTCTTCCACTTCGTGTCCTTCTAAGAAGAGAAAGAAAATGGAAGATGGTTTTGCAGAGTCAACAGGCTCACAGGCGAAGTTTCACAACATCAGTGTCGAAGACATCATCATCATTGAGATATGCGCTGGATCAGCTAGATTGACAAAGGCGGCTAGATCCATGGGGTTCAAAGGTGTGGCAGTTGACCATTCAGACAAAAGAAGCTGCGGGGTCGACATCTGCATTTTTGATTTGACAGATCCATTGCAGTTGCAGGATTTGCTTGAATACATAAGAAAGGATGCAAGCCGAATAGCATTGATTTGGGTTGCACCATCTTGTGGGACAGCGAGCCGTGCAAGAGAACGTCCAATACCTGGGCAAAAGTCGTGTCCGAAACCACTTCGTAGCACTTCACAACCTGACGGTTTGGATGGTCTGACGGGGCTCGACAAATACAAAGTCGAGATGGCAAACCAGCTATACGATGCAGTTTTCCAGATCACAGAGTGTGCAGTTGAACTTGATATTTGCGTGGCAATAGAGAACCCAACAAACAGTCATTATTGGAATGTCGAATCCACAACTAATATTCGAACCAATTTTGGAGGTAACTTTGTCACATTTCATGCTTGCGCTCACGGTGGCACTCGTGACAAATCAACTTCAATATGGCAATCGCAAAAATACTTCGATTCTTTGGAGTTGAGATGCGACAAGAAGCACAGCCATGCTTCTTGGCGGCCGGTGGTCAAAGATGGAAAATTGCAGTTTCCCACCTCAAAAAAGCCGGCATACCCTCATTTACTATGTGAGCGGATTGTTGCTTGCGTGATGACTCAGGTTTTGAAGCTCGGTGCGGTTTCAATTCAGACGTTTCAACAACAAGCAGTTTTGCAACAGTCAACACCGCAAAGGCGCATTGCTATGGGGGCGCTGCCACGTGGCAACAAGATCAAACCTTTGGTGTCAGAATTTCAAAGGTATGAAACAATGCATTGTGATCCTCAGCAACAACCCAAGCAGATTGACGCCAAGTTGGAAAAATTACCAAAAGGCTCAAGAGTCACACACCGCCAGTTGATTAGTGGGGATGTTTTTCGGGGCTCAGAGTGTTTTCAACAGATGCAACAATTGGACAAAGCAACATTGAGCAATTGCGATTCAGTGGAGGTGTGCACCATCGGTATACCAGCTGAACCTTTGGACTTCTTGAAGAGAGCGGTCGAGGCAGGACATCCTAGAGGTGTGGAAGTCCATGTTGACAACATCATTCACAATGTCGTTGTGGAAAACTTCCATGATGATCCATTCAAGCTTGCAAAGAAGCGTTTACAATTCTTCAAACGATGGCAAGAGCGTGCTAGAGTCATTGAACGGGAGGGCGATTCTTTCTTGGAAAAGGCTCCGGCACATGCTAAACAGATTTTGAAAGGGAAACGTTTCCAGTTGTGGGACGAAATCCTCAAGGATCTTCAATATGCAGACAACAGCTTGATTTCGGACATCACCAATGGTTTCGAATTGACGGGTTGGATGAGAAAAACGGGCATTTTCCCGACGGGGGTGCGTAGGCCGGCTTTTGGTCAAGACACCCTCAGGAAACTTGCAAAGGGCTTGAATCATGCCATCTTGAAATCGATGGATCGACGGCAAGAAAACGATTTGGAAGCGGGCACTTGGTCCGAGACTGCTGAAGAGCTATCCAAAGGCTGGGTTTGGGATGCTAGTGACGAATCTTTGGAGGGCAAAGTTTTGGCACGGCGGTTTGGTTTGCAACAGGGGGCCAAGCTGCGGGTGATCGACGATTGCAGGCATCTCAACTTCTCAGTCGGACTCAGCGAGAAATTTCAGCTACACTCAATCGACCAACTTGCATCCATGATATCTCACAGTTTTTCTTTGATGCAGGAAGGTGGTGAACATCCGGCTCTGATTGGCAGAACGTACGATCTTCGGGCGGCTTATAAGCAATTCCCATTGTCGGAAACATCAAGGTCACTACTTCGCATTGCAGTATCAAAACCTGGTCAAGAGGCGCCTTCTATCCTAGGAGTAAATGCCTTGCCATTCGGAGCAGTTGGGTCTGTGGCAGGGTTTCTTCGTGTGAGCCACGCCCTGTGGCACATTGGAACGGTTGCGCTGGGCCTCTGCTGGACGGCGTTTTACGATGACTTCTCAGTGTTATCGCGAGAAGAGCTGTTGCGTAGCACTTCTTCATCTTGCGAACTTCTGTTTCGTCTTCTCGGGATCGACTACGCTGATACTGGTAAGAAAGCTGTTCCTTTCAGTCAGAACTTCAAGATGTTGGGCTTGGTGGTCAACACGGAATCTTCTACGGCTGCAACGTTATCGATTTCTCACACGGAGGAGCGGCGTCGAGAGTTAGTTGCATCTTTGCAGTCCATACTGGACAATGGATCCTTGACTCCTAAGGAAGCTGAGAAGCTAAGAGGACGAATGGTATTCTTTGAGGGCTACACCATTGGTCGCATTGCCAATGCAGCAGTGAAAAACTTGGGGCGGCTCGGTATGAACCGACTGCAAACAACGTTCTAAACAATGAACTTGAGAGTACTTTGAGATTCTTGATGTTGAGGGTGCAAAGCGCTGAACCGGTCAAAGTGGAAAAGTGTTTTTCTTCTACCTGGCTGGTTTTCACCGATGGTTGCTGCGAAGCTGACAAACGTTTTGGTGGCATTGGCGGCATCCTTATTTCTCCTCAAGGGTCGTGTGTCAGTTTCTTTTCATCAGAAGTACCAAGTTGGATGATGGACAAACTACTCGCAAAGTCTGCAAACCCGATTCATGAATTAGAAATTCTTCCTGTTCACTTAGCTGCTTGTTTATGGAGGCGATACATCAACTTCGCTCAAGTGGTTTGGTACATTGACAACGAGTCATCCAGGATAGCGTTTATTCGTGGTTCAGGTGAAACGCAATATGCATCAGTGTTCATAGAAGCCTTTGTACAAATTGAATGCAACTCTCAAGTCAAGTCATGGTTCTCACGTGTGCCATCTCATTCAAATCCAGCTGATGGTGTATCTCGTTTGTCATGCGATCTTCCCCTATCACTTGGTGCGGAACAAACCACTGTTGAGTGGGAGAGTTGCCGGTGCCTCGTGGATTAGAGGGGAGAGGTTCGGGAGGCTCCGGATGACACCCCAATTGCTGGAAGAAAAAGAATGAGCGCACAATAAATTAAAGAACTGTGATTTTATCGAATTTAAATTTTATATGAGAGGTGCCAGTTTAGGCTTTATGAATATTATATCGCAAGTATATTATATATGTACTTGTCGGAAATTTACTTTGTACAGAATTTGTCTATAGAGTTTTGTGTGCGGAGTTGCAAATAAGTTGTGAGTTCCTACTTGTAGAAACTAACATTTATTTGCACACGCAGCGTGAGCAGCAAAATTTTCGCGAAGCGTTGTTTTGAATTTTGCTGTTTAACAAAACTCTTTAGACGACTGTTTCCTTGTCACTTTTTAGTTGTCACCTTGTCTGATGGTACTTGTTGTTCACTTGTGAATTCCGTACTCGTACGCATTATGACTCAAGGTGTGGGTGGGTGGGTTTCCCCATTTATGTTAAGAGGTAGTGGTAAGACTTCTTGCCCACCCCGTTAACACTCCCACCCGTCTTACAATATTTTAGCCTAACCCTAAGCCGTTAGAGGTTCGGGAGGCTCCGGATGACACCCCAATTGCTGGAAGAAAAAGAATGAGCGCACAAAAAAAATTAAGGAACTATGAATTTATAATGTTTATATGAGAGTTGCCAGTTTAGGCTTTATGAATATTATAGCACGAGTATATGATATATACTTGTCGAAAATTTACTTTGTACAGAATTTGTCTATAGAGTTTTGTGGGCGGAGTTGCAAATAAAGTACATTGCTTTTTGGAAAGACAAGGGTTTGAAGCCTTTACCAATTCAAGAGGCCATGGTCTATAGCTATATCAAACATCATCCTGATGCTCCACCTAGTGCTCCAAGATCGTTACTTGTGTCGCTTTCCTTTGCTTACCATGTGTTGGGATTGGAAGGGGGAAACGTAGCAGAATACAGTGGCAGGGTGAAGGGAGTCGCTGATGGTCATTTTTGCAACCGCAAGAAGATAAACCAGAAAGACCCCCTCAAGGTCGAACAAGTGATGGCGCTTGAAGCTATCGTACACGATGGCGAGAGATCCAAGTTTGACAGAATTGCTGCAGGGTATTTTCTGTTCCTTATATTTGGACGAGTACGTTTCTCCGATGCATTATTTGTATCAAACCTGGAGCTCGATTTGGTGGGGAGTATGTGGCTTCCTCGAGGCCATGGCCGAAAAGACAAAGACATCAACTACGCTCGAACGTAAGGTTCGACACTTGCCAGTGGTCATACCATTGATGTCATTTTGCGAACCTTGCTGGGTACATCAGTGGCTTGAGCTCCGCAAACAGCAAGGTTTGATCGCGGCGAAAGGTTTTCCTCTGTTGCCGAGCCCTGTCCATCGTGGTGGATGGGCGAAGGTGCCTTTGCAGGTTGGGGCTGCCGGCGATTGGTTGAGGTCTTTGTTGAAAAATCATGAAAGCAGAGATGGCAAGTACAAGATTGCGACGCATTCCTGTAAAACGACTTTGCTTTCACAAGCAGCAAAGTATGGAATTGATGCGAGGTCCCGTAGGATCTTGGGATATCACACTGCCTCCAAAGACAAATCGCTGGTCATTTATTCCAGAGATGAGATGTCGATTCCTCTCCGAAAGCTGGTGGGAATGGTAGAGGCGGTGAAGACTCACAGATTCTTTCCTGACAGAACTCGATCTGGATACCTTGCCAGAGCTGGCGATGACGATGAAGGCGAACAAGAAGAAAAGAAGGATGACGACCCTCTGTCTCAAGAGTCTTCGTCCGATACTTCAGATAGTGGTTCTGAGTTTGACGAAGATGTGGTGCATGAAGAAGAAGAAGCTGCTTTGGACAAGTTGGCTGGTTCATGGGCTCCAGATGTTGAGCTCGGAGAATGCATCTATATTCGTCACAAGACCTCAAGATACCTGCACTTGATGTTGGACGAAGGTGGCACTCACCTGAGATGTGGCAGGACCCTCAATGATCGCTATACTGTGCTGGATTCCAAACCTTCTTTTGTACATCCAGCTTGCACCGCGTGCTTCAAACTCGGACAGAAGCAAAGCGTATGAAGAAAAGTGTGGGCAAGTTGTTTTGAAATCTTTTCACGAAAGTTGCATCATGGAAAGCGTCATGAGTGCTTTAAGATGGAACATGCATGTGTTTTTGAGTCATGTTCACTTGCATATCCCGTTTAACGCTTGCTTGTACCACGATGTCATGAGTGAATGGATATATAATATATGAGTCGAACTATGTACATAGCCTGATAGAATAGATTGCATTTCTGGAATTTTCACTTATCCTTCGAGGACTCTAACATAAGCATGTTTGAGTTTTGAGTGTTCAAGGAAAACTGAAAGGATGTCTTTCGGTGATAGTGAGGCGGTTTTCAAACAGCGGGCCCTGTTTATGGGCCTGCCTGAAGCAACCTTTGCACTCTTGAAGAATAAGGGATATTCCACCATGGCTTTGTTTGCCTTCTCCTGCAACTATGCGCCGGGAGCCTCCAGTGATGCAGCTTTCATTGAAATGATCAAAGACACACTTGGTAGAGATCCAACTGCAGTCGAAGTCAGTGTGTTGAGACGTCTTTTTAGTGAAAGCTATGCGAATGTTGCTGCTGATATCAAAAGTCAGATTGAGCAGACAGATGAAACGGCGGCACGTAAGCTAGCACCAGCAGAAAGAGCGCAAAGACTTGCCGAACAGAAGGCTCGCTTGTCAGGTATTAGCATCAAAGGCCAGTATGAACCGGGAGATGCATTAGTGGATAGGTGCTGTGCTGCGGGATGGCCACCGGCCAGGAAGAGGGATTCGTGAGTTGTTTTGAGGGGTGTTAAGTAGTGTATGGTTTGGTCACATTTCCTTTCTGGTAATGTTTGCCTCCGCTCAATGCACGTGTATTGTGCTTTGTTTGTGCCTACAGCTGTGGGCAGACTTACCTCGACAAGTCAGGAAAGAACTCGGGGGAGTAGGCGGGGCCCTGCCGGCTAGCGATGTCATTGCTTTTAACTGTGGACTCAGAGAGGGATGCCCATGCGTTCGCGCAGACATTTGCACCCGGTGATGAGAGAGCAATTGCGAGCTTTGTTGAGTTGTGGCGTCGGGCACAGGCGAAAGCCATGCAGGTCTGCAGACGGCGGGCCCGCGTTGATCCAGCAGACCAGTTTGTGCGGGTATCTTGCAAGTTGCCCCGTCTAGGGGAGATTGGCCTCCACGACAATCTGTCTTGGCTCCGCAAGCAGTCTGGTGCAAGGCTGCGTAGCACCATTCGCGACTTGCCAAGAGCGGCTGCTTCGCGTTCAGGGCAGTCCCGGGCAGCCCGGGAAGCAGAGATCCTGCAGAAAGCGCGGGCAGAGCTGGCTGATCTTTTGATGGAAGCAAAGTTGCCAATCACCGCGCAAACTATGTCATGTCGGGAACCGGAGAAAGTCATTGCTGCTGCCCTGGGTGGCATGCGTGCTTCTACGATTAGAAAGCGCATTCGCGAATGGCACAAAGTGCGTGCATTTGCTCTTGGGGTTGCCGGAGTTCCATGGCCCCCTCACATTGGGGTGGTTCTTGATTATATGCAAGAAAGACTTGATGAGCCGTGTGCTCGAACTGTCCCCAGCTCCATCTTGAGCGCGCTTGGATTCATGGAGAAAGCGGGTGGAGTGGCATTGCACGATCGCATGGCAAACCAACAGACTTTGAAGAACATGGTCAACCAAAATTTTATGGACCTCGAGCTGAACGCGCCTCCAACCAAGAAAGCCCCACTAATGCCTTTGATGTTGGTTGGCGCGTTAGAATTGCTCGTGCTGGATGCGACGCAGCCTGTCTTTGCGCGAGGTCTGGCTTAGTACAAGTTGCTAAAAGTCTGGACGGCTTTGCCGCTGTCATGACATGTCTGGATTAAGCCCAGGGTCTCTGCGGCAAACAAAACATGGACTGGTAGGTTGCCTGGAACGGACCAAGACCAGCGGGCCAGGCAAAAAGGTCCGACACTTGCCAATCTTCGTCAGCCGGTCTGCTTTCTTCATGGGTGCACAATGGTTATCGGTGGGTCTACAGCTGTGGCAAAGAGCGCCTTTAGCTTTCGACCGCGACTACTTCTTGCCTCTGCCTTCGCGTGCATGGGACTCAGTGCAAAATGCAATGGCTGATTATGGGGATGTGGTTGGCTTAAGCAAGCAGCTGTTTCGGCGCCTCCGGTAACCCGTGTGGCAGCAAGGTGTGTGGCGNCCGGTATGTCCGCGATGGTGTCTGTGCCTGTCTTGAGACGGCTTTGGACAAAGCATGTGAAGCACCAGCTCTTTACAGCGTGCATTTTGTGACTCCCTTGCAATTAGGCAAAACTGAGATCAACATGGAGCTTGCCGGTGGAGACCTGCCAGAGCCAAGCAAAGGGAAAGGCAAAGGAAAAGGAAAATGGGAAAGGCAATGCGATGGCCGCCGTATTTGCTTTGCTTTCAACAAGTCTTCTGGGTGTGACAAGGCTTCCTGTGCCTTTGCTCATATCTGCCAGCGCTGTTTTGCCAAGCATTCTTTTCAGAACTGCAAGTACAAGCATGCTGCAGACAAGATGACTGAGTGATCTTCTGGTTCAGAGGCTGCAGAGGCTATGGCGGGGGTCCTGGCCAATGTGGCCTCTCTGTCGCCTGTGGGTGGGATGATGTCTTCGCAGAGAGGCTTCTCGATGCTCTCTAAGGAGGGTGATGAAGAATTGCTCTCCATGCAGAGTGGCAAGGGTCAAAGTGAGACAGAGGAGTGCCTTGATGCAGAGTATGAGGCTGGAGGCTTTGGACTGCAGATAGAAGGCGTGCGTGGGCATGGGCCTCCCATGTGGTGCAACGTCAGTGGAAAGCGCAAACCCTTCACTGACGGATTCTGCGTCTGCTCACCGGGTCGGTGGTCACCGCACTTGCGGCAGGACCGTTTCGACAATGGCAATTTGGTCTTCCATCACAACTTGGCGCAATCCCTGCTCAAGTTGTTATCCAGCTCCGTGGATGTTCGTGGCATTGCTTTTGCTTTAGCAACAGGCCGGGTAGATGACTCACCTTTTAGCCCGGAGCTGGTGTTGGAAGGACGCCAAGTGATGTGGGGCTTGCTCAACCAAGCAGGGTGCAAGCTGCCTGTGTCAGCAAAAACCCCGGGGCAACCCTTTTACCTAGCAACCATTGAAGAGCTGCTGAGACTAGCAGGTGATCCGGATGCTGCCGCATACTACACTGGGAAGCATTCCTTTGCACAAGGAGTTCGCTTAGGTGTAGATTGCGAACTACCGAGAGTGTTTGCTCTCTACACAGCAAAGCAGCAGTGGCGTTGTTATGACCACATCCATGAAGAAGCAGAAATGCGCGACAACTATATTTCTGCCAAAGACCATGCTCCGGAAGTTCAGGCACAGTTTGAAAAGGAGGCAGCTCTGGGTGCAATGCGAGAATTGGATTTGGAGACGGCTGAGCAGATGCTGGGTTCTTTGTCCGTTGCCTCATTGGGTGCTTTGGCCAAGAAAGATGGCAGCTACCGCGTCATCCACGATGCCACACATGGCTTAGCTGTCAACTCCAAAATTCGAGTGCTTGATCAAATCCGGAGCCCCACTGCAACTGATGTGAGACGAGCCATACAAGGCTTGCCTGGTGCGTTCTTTGCACTCACAGGAGATGTGGCCCGAGCGCACCGGCTTGTCAAGATTGACCAGCGAGACTGGAGATTTCTAGCTTGTCGCACAGGGGTGAAGCCAAATACAGTATGGATCAACATGGTTGGAACCTTTGGTGTGGCTTCAGCTGCCTATCATTGGAGCAGATTGATGTCCGGCCTTGGGCGTGCTGCCTACTATCTGCATGGGAAACTAGCTCTTACGCAACTAGTGTATGTGGATGACCTTCTGTGGATAGCAGGAGAGAAGGGTGCATTGGAGCATGTGGTGCTCATCGTCTTTTTCTACACTTTGTTGGGGCTGCCATTCTCTTGGAAGAAATTTAGAGGAGGATTGGTGTGCAGCTGGGTTGGCTTTGAAATGTCTTTGGCAGAGCGCTCGCTTGGTTTGACAGCAGCACGGGCTGAGTGGTTATGCAACTGGTTAGAACAAGCCTCCTGTGCAGAGCAAGTCAAGATAGCAGATCTGCGTGCAGTGCTGGGAGGGCTATCTTTTGCGTGCACAGCACTTTGCAACTACAGGGCTTTTCTAGGCCCTTTGTATGCATGGGTTGCTGCAGTGGCAAACTTCAATCGCAGACCCTTACCCAAACTTGCAGTCCTCATCATGAAGTTTCTCGCTAAGGCCATGAAGAATGTGGGTAGAAGGCAGCCCATCGGGCACTGGCAGGAACATGTGCAGGAAGTTTTCAGGACGGATGCTCGCGCAGAAGGAGAAGAAGTGTGGATAGGTGGCTGGGCATTAGACCACACTGAGCTGCGATGCTGCAGATGGTTTGCGGAGCGCTTAGACCGAAAATCCGCCTCATGGGTCTTTGCATCTGGAGAAAGCTACAGAGCCATAGCATCATTGGAGCTCTTGGCGACCTTGGTTGGTGTTGTGCTCTTCGAGGCTCCATCAGGCACAAAGTTGTGTATACTCCTTGAAAAGGATAGGAACCTTATTTCCTTGAAACAAAATTTTTGGTTTGACCAAAAATAGTAAACCGTTCGTCGTAGTAACTCGCTCGTCAAGGTTTGAAGGTTCCAAAGTGGTTCTGGACACTTTGGTTCACAAACTTTGTTTGTTTAAACAAACTTTGCATTTTTTGTGTCGGTGCATTTCAAGACACATGTATCATTTGGGTTGATGTCATTTTTAGAAATGACTTTCAAGAAATCACTGTTCATGATCAGAGTGATAATTTTATTCACCGGTCCTTTGGTTTAAGGGTGGGTGGGCGGGTACCTCTCTTTAAAGAAGAGAGGTCATGTCGATCTAGCAATGGGGTCGAGGTATATTGAGTGCCATGAACATGTTCTGGAAGAAACTCCTAACAGTCCTAGTGCTTCGAACTTTTCGTTGGTGGGTGGTTCATACCATGATGACGGTGATCCTTTCCTCGGAGAAGCAATGTCGGAAGCAGCTGGCAGTCAAGATCTCTAGAAGGGTTGGGCATTGAGTCTTTTGAAAATTCAGTTTTGGAAGCTGCTGCAAACATTGGTAGTTTTTCTGAGGGTCCGGATTCAAGTTACAATGGAGATGGTTTGGCAGATTTTCGCAAACGACTCATGGATGACAGTACACAAGATTTTCAGATTGATGTGTCTGCCTACAATCCTGAAGTGGTTGTGGATTCAGCTTGGACATCCCTTAGTGCAAAACCGTTGCAACAATTCTGGGAAAATGATTTCTGGCATAACATGTTTGCAGATGAAGTACATCCCCTTGACATGTTGTCTTCAGGTTTGAAGAGACCTTTGCCGATTCCTGTGGAAGAAGACGATGAGGTGTTGGAGCCTGCTGCAGCATCCAAACCTAAGGTTTTGAAGCAGGCCTCACTAGATTTCATGTCGTGTGTCAAAGATGTCATTCCACAAAATTGGAAAGAAGAACGAGAGTCGCTTCATCAGATAGCTATTTACAGATGGCATTCGTTGTTGATGAGTTGGCATGACAGTGTTGATATTGTAAAAGCTTTACAACATAGAACTAGTCAGAAAGAGCAGTTCCAGATCATCGTCGACATATTCTACAACAAGGCGCCTAGTACTTTGATGAAAAGAGTCAGAAGTTTGTCCCGTGTAACGAATTATTGTCTTGATCGTGGCATCAGTTTTCCATGCACGGAGAATCAGATGTATGACTTCCTTTGTGCAGAGAGGGAGTCAGGAGCTGCTCCGTCGCGAATGAAGTCGGTGCTGGAGGCATGTGTTTTTTCGAGGCATATTCTAGGGGTTACAGAGATGAATCCAATCATCAGCAGTCGAAGATGTAGTGGGACAACAGCTTCAGATGTTAACAAGGTCATCAAGCAGTCGACACCCCTCACAGTAGATCAGTTGAAGTTGCTTCATCAAGTGTTATCTTCGGACGAAGAACCATGGAATAGGGCTTTTGCAGGGATGTGTTTATTTTGCATTTATGCAAGAAGCCGATGGAATGATGCGCAGCATTCTCAGCAACTTCTGGATGATCGCGACCAAGGGGGTATACTCTTGCTTTTTTGGAAGCACATACAGCAGTCCACAAAACTGCAAGTTGCAACTTCATCATGTGTTCTTGCCGCTGGTATCACCAGCAATAGGTGTTACCTCAGATATCTGGGCCGAGCAGTGGTTGGAGAGTCGCAAGTTGTTGGAAATAGAAGATCTTAAAGAATTTCCTCTCATGCCTTCTCCGTCGTCTTCAGGTGAAGCTACGGTCAGAGCCCTGTCAACAGCCGAAGCGGGGAGTTGGCTTAGGATGCTTTTGAAAAATCCTCAAGTGGCAGATCCATCTTTGAAGTTGACATCACATAGTTTGAAATCAACTTGTTTGTCATTTCTTGCGAAGAGGGGGATTGGCTTTGAGGATCGTTTAGCTCTGGGCTATCATACAAGCTCCATCAGAATGGCTCTTACATATAGCCGTGACGGCGCTAGCCGCCCTCTTCCAGTGCTCTGTTCGATGTTGCATGAAATCCGTCATGGGGTGTACAAACCTGACGTCGCTGGGAGTGGCAGGCTTGATAAAGAAGGCCCGCTTGACTCGTCCAATCTCTTTGCAGGTGAATCGAATCAAAGAGCTGGTGCGGAAGTCGGGCAGTCAGTGAAGATTGACCTCACTGAAGAACCTGCAATCAATTTGTTGGAAGAAAGGCCTGAATCTCCAGATCACCAAGAGTTTTCAGAGGTAGTTCATGATTTGGGACATGTCACAACAGAATCATCCTCAAGTTCAGAAGCTGAAACTGTCGTGAAACCAAAGGTGTATGCAATGCCCATCTTCATTCCCGAAGGAACTGAGGGGTGGCAGCATAGCAAACTCAGGACGCTGCATTTGGCTTGGCATGGTTACACTCGAACTTTGTTGTGCGGTAGGGTCGTTGGCAAGTTTCACAAGAAGGTTGAAGCCACTAGGTTCCCTTTTGACACACCACGATGTCGGCAATTTTTCCACAGCAAGGATCTCGCAAAGTGAGTTGAAAAACTTTTTGCGGAGTCAGTCAAGTCGGATCATCAGTGTTGTGCATTGAAGGGATATTCAGATGTGGCTTGAATCATCAAAAACTCTCTGTGTGTTTTGAGGATTGTGTTTTGATTTATCATTTTTTCAGAACTTTCTGTGAAAGCTGTGTACGAAAGGATTTGAGGAAAATCCTGTCATGACACATGCATAATTTCGTAGGTTCAAGAGAGGACAAGAGCAAAAGGCTCTGGATCCTGGTTGAAAACAGATTGTAGAGAAGAGTTGTTTGCAGCAGATCTCTACAAAGAGTTTACAACCGTGAACCACGCAAAATGCAAGATTTTCCAACATGAGAGAAACAGTTTCTTTGAAAACTTTCTGCATTGGATTTTCATTTTTATTTCATTTAGAGTCAGGGCAGCTTTGGAGAGAACCATGTCTTTGGTAGACTCCACTGCTGCTTTCGGTGCGCATGTCGATGTGATTGACTCAGGGGGTGCACTGAAGGCATTGCTGGACGGACAAGGTTTGAAGACCTTTTCCCAGTTAGCATTTGCAGCAGGCACTCCTCAAGCGCCAGTGTCGGATGAGGTTTTCAAACAGTTCGCAAATGACCTGAATGGAGGCACCGACATGTCAATAGCAAACCTTGCTAAGTTGCGAAGGCTTCATTTTGAGGCCCAGACATTAGTGGTTGCGCATCTGAAATCGCAGGTGTCAGTTGACTCAGCAGAAGGTGTGCGCAAGTTACCAGCAGCCGAAAAAGAAGCTAGGCTTCAAGATCAAAAAACACGTTTGGTAGGACTGCAGATCAAAGGAGAGACACAGCCTTCATATGCTTTGGTGGATATGGTGGCCAACATGGCGGAGACAAACAACATTGTATGGCTGCCTCCCTCAAAATGCACGAAGCGTGATGCAGAAGTCCAGGTTTCTTTGAAGGAGAAGCCCCAGACAGTCACAGTGGAGAATCATACATTGAAGCTGGCCACCCCTCCTACGACACTGAAGGTGGACATTGGAAACGAGTTGCAGTTTCAATGGGCGATGCAACGCAGGGGTTTCGCATATGACCAGTGCCGTTTGATCAACTATGAGACCCACGAAACATGGCTACAGATTTTGTTGAACAATTTGACAAAGGATGTACCAGTGGGTTTTGCGAAGGTGAGCATTGAACAGCTGTTGAGAGCTGACAAAGAAGGCTTTACATTGATGGCTCAAGAACTTAGTGGAAGTTTGAAAGCACGTGTAGACGGCACACTTCCAATGGATGAGAAACTGAAGGCGTTGGTATATGACCCCAGGATCACACAGCATCTTCTACCTCTTCCCAAGGGTCAGTCAAGAGCAGCCGATGCAGCATCATCGAGTGGAGACAAAGAAGAAGATCCAGTTAGGAAAGTGCCAAAACCCAAAAAGAAAGCCAAGGCCTCCCCGAAGGCCAAGGCCAAGTGCCCAGAAGAGCTCAAGTCATTTGAACAGTTCGACAAGAATGGTTCTCCGATTTGCTGGGCGTTCAATCTGGGGGGATGCAAGGATTCAGTCAGCAATGGTCGATGCAAGAAGGGCGTTCACATATGTATCAAGTGTCATCGATCAAACCACGGCCTAGCGACATGCAGGGTCAACAAGAACTGACAGTCACAGGATGATGAACGGCCTTGCAAGTTGGCAAGGCAAGATGTTTCACAGTTGTCGGCGGAATCGAAGTCCTCAGTTACTGAACTTGCAGGTCCGCGACAGTCAGAAAATGTTTCAACAGAGGCACCGCAGCCAGTTTTCTTTAAGGAAGGTGGTATCGTGAATTCAGAGCATACAGACAAGGAATTCAATGTCAGAGTTTCACTACCAAATACAGATCGATGTTTTCAGGACGTGGACATATCGAAGATTCTTGTGATAGAAGTTTTCGCGGGAACGGGCAGGCTCACGTCGGCATTGAGAGATAGAGGGTTTCGTACAATGGCCATTGACAGGGACAAATCTCGCTCCAAACAAGTTCAGATCGTGCAGTATGATTTGGAGAAGCCACATCAACTTGATGCACTTTTGAGTCTTTTGGAGAAGGAAAGGGACGCTGTTCTATGGGTGCACTTTGCACCAAGCTGCGGGACTGCATCTCGTTCTAGGGAAAGACCTTTGAGACATTTGGAGAAGCAGGGCTTTGCAGTCCCCAAACCGCTGAGGAGTGACGAGCACCCACTTGGGTTACCGGGATTGTTTGGAAAAGATCTTGCAAAAGTTTTGTCCGCAAATGCAACATATCGCGCTATGTTGAAGGTTTGTGTCTTGTGTCTGACACTTGGAATCGCCATCTCCATAGAGAACCCTGGCAACTCGCTTTTTTGGAAAATACCCTTCATCGTGGACTTTCTGGAGAAGAACCCGGGTTTCGATGCCATGTTTCATCATTGCGTTCATGGCGGGCTACGTGATAAACTGACACGGTGGTGGTCCGACCGTGACTGGTTTTTGCCGTTGGCACTCTTGTGCGATGGGCAACACGTTCATGCGAAATGGAATCCCGAAGTAAAAGATGGAAAAATCGTGTACCCAACACACGAGGAGGCAGCATATCCAATGCTTCTTTGCAAAAGGTTGGCAGACATTGCGTTTCAAGTTGGCTGTCACTTGTGATAGGTCATTATTCCCTGGGACCAAACGTAGAACAAAAATTTTGTGAGGTCTTTTCTCGTTTGTTCCTTTGCATGGCTTGGAAAAACAAAGTATGAATTTGAAAACTATGACCTTTGCGTCACGGAACCTTTACAGCTTCGAATTGTTGTTCTTGTGACTTGAGTGCTGTGATGCAAATCTTTCAGTTTTCACATTTCATCTTGGTAAGTTCTTGTGAGTCATATCGAATTTGTCTGTCATGACTTGTGAGTATCTTGCACATGCTGATAACATGCTGACTTTCGTTCTCACCGATTTTTACAAGTTCAAACGTGGTGGGAGGGTGGGTTGCGCCGATTTTCCAACTTGGAGTTTTTTGCAGTCGGTTTTTTTTTAGCTCGCCGGCCGGTGCCATGTATTAGAGTTGGAAGGGTGGTATGCCCTGGCGCAAAGTCACTCATGTTCCTTTTGTAACAAGAGGTACTTCCGAACCTGAGTCACATCATGATACTTCTTCAGAACTTGAGGTGCGTACAAATACTCCTGCAGATACTCCTGAGTTTTCATTGCCTGACCTTGAGCAGGGTTTCACTTCTGGGTTCTCCAATGGATCGGAGTGTCAGGGTGAGGATCGTGAGTCTGAAACTCAGGGAGCATCAATACCCTGGTCTGAAGTTAGTGAGACGACAGTTGACATTGAACCCATAAGTGTGACTAGCCTCAATCAATTGGTGGCGCATAGTTTTCTAAGCAATGCACAGGTTCACAACATCTGCTTACCGTGGGAGAGTGCTTTAGGAAGACAAATTTTTGGAGATGACAGTCAGGCTTCAGACAATTTGACAATGCCGCCGTTTTGGACTGCTGATCAAATTTCTCTTCTGGCAGATGAAGGTGCAAACTCACAATATGTAGCAGGTGAGCTGAGCAAAGCAACTATGTCGTCCGGTGCCTTTGAGGGTGTTTCATTTTTCAGAGCAGTATCAAACCTGACTGATCACAGCTTTTTGGAGAAACGAAACATTGTACTGGAGTCTGCATGTAGTCGCTGGCTGTCGATTTTGAAGCTTTGTCCAAATTCCAGTTCCGTGTCGCCGTTTCTGCGCTTGGATGAGTCTTCTGAAAATTTTTCGGCAGACATGGCCGTTATCAAGGCTATCATTGGTGTGAGGTCCCCGTCAACTTCACTGACAAGGGCAAACATGGTCAGGAAGTATTTGGCTTGGGTCTTTCAAAAATTCCCTCATGTGGATCTTCCCTTTTGCGAGTCGTTGTTGTGGCAATACTTCTCCTTTTTACGGGAGACTAACGCAGCCCCTACAACAGCAGCTTCAACATTATCAGCAATGAGGTATGCGCAACACATCTTCAGTTTTGAGTGCCTTGCCGAGTCAACGTCCAGTCGTAGGTTGATAGGCTGCAGCGAGATAATGTACTCTGAGAAGGATGCTATTCGCCAAGCTGTTGTACTCACAGTGCAGAATGTCCTTACACTTCATTCTTTGCTAGCTGATACCAATGTGAATGTCTTCGACAGAGCGGGGGCCGGATTCATGTTACTCTGCATCTATGGGCGTTGCAGACACAGCGACCTTTCCATGGTAGATCGAGTGGAACACGATCACAATGCTATGGCTGGGTATGTTGAGGTTTTCACTCGCTACCACAAAACTGCCAGGGCCGCTAAAAAGGCGATGTTCCTGCCTATATTGGTGCCAGCCATTGGCATTACCAACAACAACTGGGTGGTGGAGTTTTGTGAGGCGCTTGAACTTTGCGGCATGCATTTTGATGGTCAACTGCAGGGCCCAATTTTGAGGCCTCCTACGGATGTTCATGCAAGCGATCTTTGCAAGCGTGGCCTGACCTTAGAGGAATGCAGTAGATTGCTTCGGTCGCTTTTGGGTTTGCAGATTGAGTCCATCGGGCGATCGTGCCCCATCGTGTCTTCGCATTCGCTGAAAGCGACAGGGTTGAGCTGGGCATCAAAGTTCGGAGCCCCAGAGTTCGACAGAGCCGTGCTGGGCAGACATAGTTCGACTACGAGTAGTGCAACAGCCATCTACTCTCGCGACTTGTCTGGGGCCTCGGTGCGGAAGTTTGAAACAGTGTTGAAGGCCATATTCAACAAAACATTCTTACCAGATGCACCTCGTAGTGCCTACTTCGTGGAGCCCGAGAAGTCAGTCAGTGTCATGGTCATCGACGAGAGCCCCCGGGACGTCGTGAAGGAGGAAGTGTCAAATTCAGATATCAAATCTGAGTGTATGGTGGATTGAGGCAGAGGAGAATGAACCAGAGATCATCTTGTCATCTTCTGAGGATAGTTCAGATCTCGACATTGATGAGTCCAGTGACGAGGGCTATGAAGGACCAGTGCTTCCCAGACAGGAAAAAGTCAGGAGAGTTTTGGGACGAGCTGCGAACACAGGTCCGGAAGTTTGGTTTGCACACAAGCGTAGCGGCGTTCTACATCTATGCCATCATGCTGCAGAGTGTTTCCCCTTGGAGAGGCGATACTTCAAGTGTGGCCGAGTCATCAGTGCAAACTACTCCCAAATGTCGGAGAGAGAATCTGGAAATCAGATGTGCATCCTCTGCAATCGCAAGTCTTGAGTCGCGAAGGAAAAAGTTTTGATGCGCTTGCAAAGCTTCGAGTGTTCAGTGAGTTCCTTCAAGTAAAGTTGAATGCAGAGTTTGCACATACCACATGGTGGTTGCCAAGGTTTTGGAAGTAAAAGACTTGAGTGAAGTCTTTAGCACCGGTCAGACGTAGGCCACAGGTGCTTCAGTAGCAGAAGACGTATCTGCTGCAGTCATCTCAAGGAATGGCTGGAAAGTCTTCAACACATGCATGGCATATCCGTTTTGTTTTCGATTTGTCACTTTGATTAGTAATCTTGTTCTTCCTTGCAACTTCTGCTTGTGTTGGAAATCCTCGATTGTTAGTTTGATCACATGTGACACCATATACCACACGCACCCCAGGAAGTAATGGATTTTTGGCCTTCGCAACAATCAAAAACAAGACTTCGCGGGGTCCGTTTTTATAGGCTGCTCCGTGCCATGGCTTCATTGATAGACTCGAGGGCACAGTTCGCTCAGAGGTGCAAAGATGTAGGATTGAGCACACACATCGAGAATCGTTTGAAAGCATCAGGCATAACCTCACTAGGCGTGTTAGCATATAGTCATGGCCAGCCTGGCCAAGCATTGAATGAGGATTCGTTTAGAGCATGGTTGAGAACTGATGTCGACCCCTCCATTGGGTTGGCAGACGCTGCATTGGTGAAGAGGCTTTTGTTGAGGCCCATACTCTGGTCCTCGCAGCTCTCAAAGAGCAGGTGACGGCACCCGAGGCAGCAGCAGCCAAGAAAGTCCCAGCCTCAGAAAGAGAATTCAAGATGCAAAATTTGAAGACTACATTAACGGGACTGAATGTGGAAGGCCCAACCGAACCAGGGCATTCGCTTTTAGATTCATGTGCACAGATGGCTCATCTCAACGAGCTCAAGTACTTAGCGCCAGAGAGATG
Source organism: Breviolum minutum Mf 1.05b.01 (assembly GCA_000507305.1). Lineage (NCBI taxonomy): Eukaryota > Dinophyceae > Suessiales > Symbiodiniaceae > Breviolum > Breviolum minutum. Next base: position 7,363 of record DF242454.1, on the reverse strand, counting down.
TGTGAGTAGGCTTCATGAAGTTACCAATGCCAAGACGCCCTCAAGGCAGATTGAAATTGAATCCGACAAGCTTGTGCTTAAAGAACACCAGGACATCCCATCAGAGAACGCACATAGTGGTTTGCAAGTTAAAGAAGCATTGGAACGCAGAGGGTTAGGGCTTGTATTCGCAGACATCATCAGCCATTCTTGCTACACCAGATATATCAGTGCATTGTTCGCCCATTTGCACAGGGAGCCTCCTCCAGGCTATTCGAGGTGCAGTGTGAGCCAGCTGGTGGCTGCCGACAAAGCAGTATGGTCGAAGTTGTTGGAGGATGGCATCAAACCGAGGCGGGACATTGCAGGGGACCTGCCGTTGGATGTTCATCTCATGCGTGCTTTGGAATCATATCAGGTCTCATTTGCTTTGCTTCCTTTACCGCAGTCCAAGAAGCCAAATCCTAAGGGCGACAAAGAAAAAGATAAGGACAAAGATAAAGTATAAATCCATGGGGCAAGAAACAAAAAGGTGACAGGAAAGGGAAAAGGAAAAGGGCAGAGACTGCCATATGGTATCATCAAACTTGGAGGTACGGGCCGCACCCCTGATGGGGCAAACCTGTGTTTCAAGTACAACCTGGAGGGATGTTCCGATGGAGCAGATGGAGGAGAATGTCCAAAGGGCAAACAAGTGTGCGCCAAATGTTTCGGGGCACACAGCATCAAGGATCACAATAAGCATTGACAAATTGTAGCAGCCGAAGAGTCAGGGGTTGATAGGTCACAAGATGCATCCGCCAGCCACGTTGTTCTAGATAACAGGTGTAATTTTGAGTTAGATAAGTTTGAGGACTGTTGTGATGACCGTAATCCTGAGAAATCAGTAAACTTCATAGCATGTACCTCTAGCCATCGTTCGTCCCCAAATTCTCCAAAGGATCTTGGGAACACAGAGACAGTTCAGGAAGCGGCCACAATAGTGCATCCTTCTGGAGCTGGTGACATTTTTCCCGCAGAGTCGTGTGTTGAAAGGTCCTCTGAGGATAAGGCATTTTCGGATGTTGCATCTTTGGAGGATAAACCAACCACCGAGGCACTCGGTTCGACACTTGGTGCCAAACCCGATAATTTTTCGTCAGAGCAGAATGTGGGCTCATCCACTCGCACAACAACAGCAGCCTTGGAGTCCCTTACAAAGAAACCCAGGCATGGAAGTGTTGAAAGCTCAGACTCCCATATGTGCATGCCAATTCAAAAACCGGTTGAAAGTGTTGCTTCAGAATTGCCAAAAGAATGCCCAGTAATCATCGAGTTGTTTGCAGGTTCCGGAAGGGTAACAGCACACTTGAAACATATTGGCATCAAGTCGGCGTTTGGGGTTGACCATAAGGTGTTGAGCAAGATTGCACCCATTAAGGTTTGCGATCTAACCACCAAACAGGGGCAGAAGTTGTGTCTTGAATGGTGTAAATCACCACTGCTTGCAGGTGTCTTCATTGCTCCACCGTGCGGAACATGCAGTCTTGCCAGGACCATCATAATTCGAGATTCTAAAGGAAGGCCATTGCGTGGACCGGTCCCACTTAGAAGTGCATCACAGCCTAATGGGCTACCTTTCCTGAGTCCACTAAATCGTGCCAGAGTGTCTTCAGCAAATAGATTATATGAATTCGTTACCAAGTTAGTCAATTTATTGATTCCGTTGAACATTCCGATTGTTATCGAGAATCCACGTAGCTCTCTTTATTGGCTGACCACCTTTTTCCAGGCCATTAAGCATCATTTCAAATTCACTGCTCACCAAGCTTGTGCTTACGGAGGCAGAAGGCCAAAATGGACAGCGTTAGCGCATACTCATGAGGTTTTTGCAAGGATCAACAAATGTTGCCCAGGTGAAAGTGCTTCACACAAACATGCACCTTGGGGTTTCACATTTGAAAATAATGAACGGGTCTTTGCATCCGAAATTGCAATGGCTTTCAAAGACGTTTTGCATGCAAACAGTTGGATTTTAGAACCCCAAGGCTGGTCCCATAGTTCTTTTGCTGCCATGAGAGCCATCGCAGGTAGTCAACCTAAAGCATCAAGATTACCGCCATTGGTTTCCGAACATAAGTTTGTCGTAAAAGTAGAAGGACCTCACAAAGCCATGGCTGTGTTGCCACACCAAACCATGCAGAGATGCAAAGCATCTTTGTGTATCCCGCCAGAATGCACAGCCACAGCAGATTGCATCCCGAGCGACTCACAGCTTCTCAGAGTAACTGAATTCCGGTCAAGTGGGGGAGTTTTTATGGCTAGCCAGTTTTGGGGCATCCCATGGTCAGAAGAGGAGTTCGTTTGTAAAGCCATCGAAAAAGGACATCCTAGATCTTTTAATGCATTGTTGCCACCAGCCTTAGAGGATGCTTTGTCTTGCACGGTGAACATGTCATGTGGGGAACTTGCAGACTTGAGGGCCAAGTGGTTTTCTAAATGGGTGGACAGGGCTAAAGCTTTGGTCCCAGAGGAAAATGCATTAAAGGACAATTTGCCCCCTCATCTAAAAAGAATTTTGCGATCCAAGCGAATTCTCCTTTTGGCTGAAATTTTGCAGACTGAGGGTTACCAGGACTTGGGGGTAATCCAGGAGATCATGGAGGGCACTAAGCTTGTGGGGCAGGTGCCATGCACAGGTGTGTTTGACAAGTGTTTCAAACCAGCTAGTCTTAGTGTCGAAGAGTTAGTTGGAAATTCACATGACGTAAACAAAAAGATTTTTCATGGTGCACGTTCAAGTGGTGATGCCGAAGTTGACAATACAGTGTATGAAAAGACGCTTGAGGAACGGAATGAGGGCTGGCTCAGGGGGCCCATCAGCTTTGAATCCTTGCCTGATGGTTCAGTGCTTAGCCGGCGTTTCGGTCTCAAACAACCAAATAAAATTAGACTGATTGACGACCTTAGTGGATCCTTCATAAATTTGACGGTGCAGACAAACGAAACCCCCAGACCTCATACCACTGACGTGGCCGCATCCTTAGCCTTAGGGTTCTTGGAACGTTTTGCAGGACCCGTTATGGGTAAGACCTTCGATTTGAAATCTGCCTACCGCCAACTGGGAATCAGTGAGGACAGTCTTCCATTTTCTTACATCGTTTGCTTCAACCCACGCACTAGACAGCCTGAAGTGTTTCAAATGTTAGCAGTTCCTTTTGGTGCCACAAGATCCGTTTATTCGTTCTTGAGGATTGCCAGATGCCTTTGGTGGATAGGTTGCAAATGTCTTAAGGTGTGCTGGTCAAATTTTTACGATGATTTTATTACCTTGTCCACGTCAGAGGGTGCAGCCAATACCGAAGCATCAGTGTCTTTGTTGTTCGATTTACTAGGATGGCAATTCGCACGGGAGGGCGATAAAGCCTCACCCTTTTCAGATCGTTTCAACGCGTTGGGCATCAGTATATCTTTAGCCAACTTCAAATCAGGTTGGGTGGAGTTCTCAAACACTGAGAATCGAATCTCTGAAGTGTGTGGCGTTATCGAACAAGTGTTGGAGTCAGGTCGACTTGAAATGAAGCAAGCGGTTCGTTTGCGTGGCAGGCTTCAATTTGCTGACGGTCAGTTGCTTGGACGCTTGGGCAAGCTGTGTTTAAAAGAAATCACCGAGCACGCATTTGGGTCGTCTAGTAGTGCATTGAGTTCTCGTTGTAGGTTCTTGTTGAAACTTTTCAGTGAAAGATTAGCTAGTGGGCGGCCCCGAATAATCAGCATGGCAACGGGTGCGTGTTGGTACCTGTTCACGGACGCGTGTTACGAACCTGACCATCCTTCGTGGGTCTGCGGCTTAGGTGGTTTACTCGTCGACATGTCAGGTCAGATGCAACAATTTTTCTCAGTGTGTTTGAACGATGATCAGATTGCTGCGTTGGGTGGATCCAAGAAAAAGACCATCATCTTTGAAGCCGAGCTGATAACCGTGATTCTTGCAATTAAACAGTGGCTGGATCTCATTAAGCATTCGTTGGTTGTCTGTTTCATTGATAACAATTCTGCTCGCGATGTTGCCATATCTGCTGGTGGAAGATCCAAAGTTGCATTAGCATTGATCGATGTCCTTCTTCGTGTTGAGCATGATGGTGCTTTCTTTCCTTGGTATGCTCGAGTCCCTTCGCCATCAAATCCTTCAGACAGACCATCGCGGAATAACTCTGAGTGGCTTGTTCATGGAGGTGTAGTGCGCAGGGAGGTGGGTGCCACCTTAGCCAGTGTCATTTCCGAGGTGCTGAGTTCCAAGATCGGTTAAGAGGGGGTAGTAATCTTCTCACTTGAGTTGAAGCTTGACAGAGTCCAGCCTTAAAACCTTGTGGTTGCATTCGTCGTTCCCTTGAGACTTATCATGTGCATTCGTGATCTTTGGTGTGAGCCAAACTTCGTCGTGCAGCCGGTCCGAATTAAGACTTGGATATCCCATTGTCACCTACGCGGAAAAGTGAATTAATATAAAGTCCGTGGTCGAGTGCGCAGTTGGTTTTCAGTATATCCTACAACACCGATACATAAAGATAAAACAAGTGTTGCAAATTAATTTCTTAAAAGACCGCAACCGTTTTGGCTCAGGGAATAAGTTGGCTGTCACTTGTGATAGGTCATTATTCCCTGGGACCAAACGTAGAACAAAATTTTTGGGCACAAAAATTCTGTGAGGTCTTTTCTCGTTTGTTCCTTTGCATGGCTTGGAAAAACAAAGTATGAATTTGAAAACTATGACCTTTGCGCCACGAAACCTTTACAGCTTCGAATTGTTGTTCTTGTGACTTGAGTGCTGTGATGCAAATCTTTCAGTTTTCACATTTCATCTTGGTAAGTTCTTGTGAGTCATATCGAATTTGGCTGTCATGACTTGTGAGTATCTTGCACATGCTGATAACATGCTGACTTCGTTCTCACCGATTTTTACAAGTTCAAACATGGTGGGAGGGTGGGTTGCGCCGATTTTCCAACTTGGAATTTTTTGCAGTCCCACCCACCACCCACAGAAAAATTCCTTCGTTGTGACGGGGGTAGTAATCTTCTCACTTGAGTTGAAGCTTGACAGAGTCCAGCCTTAAAACCTTGTGGTTGCATTCGTCGTTCCCTTGAGACTTATCATGTGCATTCGTGATCTTTGGTGTGAGCCAAACTTCGTCGTGCAGCCGGTCCGAATTAAGACTTGGATATCCCATTGTCACCTACGCGGAAAAGGTGAATTAATATAAAGTCCGCGGTCGAGTGCGCAGTTGGTTTTCAGTATATCCTACAACACCGATACATAAAGATAAAACAAGTGTTGCAAATTAATTTCTTAAAAGACCGCAACCGTTTTGGCTCAGGGAATAACAAGCCATCAATCAAGGTGCAATCTTCGTCGAAACCTTACAGGAGCAAATCGAGACGTCAGACACTACTGCACATCGTTTCTTGATCAACATGTTGCCTAGAGGAAAGAAATTCAAGCCACTTGTGTCCGAATATGGTTCATATTCCTTGGTTGCCGTGAAGCCGCAGGAGAACTTAGACCACGCTAAAGTGCTTGAATTTTTTCCCAAAGGAGCAAAAATTGCACATCGACGGTTGTTCAAGGGGAAAGTGCGGGTCGATGAAGAGACCGGAAACAAACAAAACAGGCCATTTGAGATCGTAGAGGAACCAACAGACATCAAAGTTGCAATGATCCTTGATGAACAAAAAGATCAAGACGCCACTTGGGAAATTTTATCAATTGGTGTTCCACGAGACGAAGCGTCATTTCTGCAGAAAGCGTTTGAGGCAGGACATCCACGCTCTATGGGCATGCACTTGTCAGAGGGCATAAAAGAGATGCTCAGACGAAATTTTGCGGGAAGTCAGTACGAGTTGTCGAAAGGTAGGCTTGATTATNCGTGAGTTGGTCTTTTACCTACTAGCATTAGTGCAAGAACTTAGTCGCCGTTTTCCGTGGACTGTCAGGGACACACCAGCTCCTCCTGATTTTCCGCCACCTGGTGGGACTGACCAGGAAGCGCCAGAAGATCCTGTGGCTTGCACTGGGAAGTGCATTGTGTGTCGAAGTGCTTGCACTCGTTTGCAACCTGGACATAAGCATTGTAAGTGCAGGGCCCATTTACACTGGCGTTAATGGAGATCTCAGATGAAGAAGAGCAGTTGGAATCACATGCTGCAAGTCAAACTGTTGATTTGGACGACACAAGTGTTGGTAGCTCATCTTCTGTTTCCAGGCGAGTTTTCGACGCATGGCATTCATTGGATCCAGCCAACACTTTTTCATTGCCTTGGGAGACAGGTTTTTGGAAAGGTTTCTTTGACAACAGTCCTGCATTGGAAACACCATCATTTGATAGACCCTTCAATTTGCTGGATCCTTTCGATGTGGAAGACATTTTGGAAGAACCACCTTCTAAGAAAACCAGACTTGCCACCAAGCCCATCTCAAAATGGATGGATGTGGTCAAGGACATTGAAGAAGTAACCTGGCAGGAAGAGCGTGAAGCTAAACGGCAAATTGGTCTTAAGCGTTGGTGCGAAATCTTGAAAGGGCTTTCACCTTCTTTGGGAACAGTGCAAGACCTGCTCTCACTGGAGACCACTGCAGCTCAACTCCGTATGATTCAGGATTTGGTTACAGATCGCGCGCCAGACACTTTGGTCAAGCGGGCAAACTCCTTTCAGAGATGCTTGACTTTGCTGGATCAGAACAAGAAGAGATTTCCTCCTTCTCGCATGGATATGTATCATTCTTTGAGCAAGGAAAGATCTCTTGGAGCCCCAGCTTCACGTCTTCAAGGCATGATGGAATCNGGAAAGCTTCGTTTTGCTGAGCACATCCTTGGTTTGACCGAGCTACATGAGATTACCACCTCACCTCTTTGCAATGGAGTGTGCAAAAAATTTGAAGGTGGAGGAAAGCGGCAGGCAGCTCCTTTCCTTGTTAGCGAGCTCAGGGAGTTGCATCGCATTCTGGAAAGTGCTGACGAAGACATCTGGTGTAGGTACTTTGCTGGATCAGTCTTGTTGGCTGTGTATTCGAGGTCCAGATGGTCGGACTTACAACATGGCCAGAGACTAATTCTGGATTATGACATGGTTGATGATGTCAAGACCCTGGCCTTCCTTGAAATTCATATTTTCAACCACAAGACCAGGAAGTCAACAGCATTTCGTAACGCCTTCTTACCTGCCATCGCACCAGGACGAGGTGTAAATGAAGATCAGTGGGCTTCGACTTGGATCAGTCTCCGTGAGAAACTGGAGATGGGACTGGAGTTGATTTTTCCTGTCATGCCGGCCCCTACTTCGCAGGGAACTCCAAGTAAGAGGCCACTTAGCACGGAGGAAATGAAGAAGTGGTTGAACTGGCTTTTGG
>DF242453.1:0-56465 GCA_000507305.1 Breviolum minutum Mf 1.05b.01 | reverse complement strand
CTGATGTTCGAAAAGTAGGCTCGTTGAAGTGGCGGGCGCGGAGGGAGCTGCTGAGAAGAGATATGAAAAATGGCACGCCGCTGTGGCGCGAAGTACATTTGTACGTCAAAATGGAAAAAAACTGAGGGTGTCGGAGACATTTTTGAAGTTGCGATCCGAAAATGGCACGCCGCTGTGGCGCGAAGCGCATTTGTAAGTCAAAATGTACAAAACACCACAATCTCGGAACCATTTTGACACTTGCGATATGCAAAAATGGCACGCCGCTGTGGCGCGAAGAACGTTTGTAAGTCAAAATGCAGAAAACACCACAATCTCGGAGCCATTTTGGAAGTTGCGATCAGCAAAAAAGGCACGCCGCTGTGGCGAGAAGCACATTTGTAAGTCAAAATCTTAAAAAACTGACGGGTTCGGACCACTTTTTGAAGGTCAGATTTCGAAAAATTGCATGCGGCTGTGGCGCCAAGCGCATTTGTAAGTCAAAATGTACAAAACACCGCATGCTCGGGCCACTTTTTGAAGATCAGATGTCACTAACTAACTAGTTAGCTAACTAACTAATTAACTAACTACATAACTAACTAACTCATCAGTCAGCTATCTCACTAACTAACTAACTAACTTACTAACTTACTAACTTACTAACTTACTAACTCACTACCTAACTAACCAACTAACTAACTAACTAGCGCACTAACTAACTAATTAACTAACTGACTAAACTAGCTACCTACTTAACTAACTAACTAACTAACTAACTAGCTAACTAGCTCACTAACTAACTAACNACTAACTAGCTAACTAACTAACTAACTAACTAACTACATAACTACATAACTAACTAACTAATCAGTCAGCTAACTAATCAGTCAGCTGGCTAACTAACTAACTAGTTCACTAACTAACTAACTAGCTAACTCACAAACTAGCTAACTGACTAGCTAACTAACTAACTAACTAACTAACTAACTAGTTAACAACTTGTCAACTAACTAATTAAAAAACTAACCAACTAACTAACTAACTAACTACTAGCCAGTTAGTTGGTTAATCAGTTAGACACTTCGGCGGTTAGTCATTCACACAGTTGGACAGTTCGATCCATCAATGTTTTCGCTTTGTCATCCCTGATTCACAACAACAAATCTCTCCTATACTTTTTCTAGTCTTGAAACTTCCGCCACCGCCTCGTGCGGCTCTACTTGTATAGTAATGTACTAAACCGCGACTAATGATGCATTGATAATAAGGAGGAGCCCCAACGAGATCATGAAAAGATCATTCTATAAGACTTTGTTGTTACAAAAAGTCATCATCTTGTGAAATGGTTCCAATTACTCTTGATCAACTGGAAGAAAACCATTCCTCTCCTGAAGAGGTTGGACTCCTCCCGTCAAGCTTCAAAGATGCTGACTCCGATCCGTCCTGTGGCTGTGCTTGCTGGCCATTATGATTTGAATGAGGATGTGGTGAAGCTGATGTAGGAAGAGATCAGTTCTAGCAATGATTTTGCGGCAAAGCACTTGATTTCATTGGTCCCACACAAGTGAATGTAATTACACTTGGTCACCTCATGCTGAATTGTAGTTTGGATGGAGTTGTCCTATCATAAAGAATCAGTAATTTGTAGGATCAGATTTCCCTACAAACAAGTTGCTGGCCGGTTTACATTGCGATGCCTACTTGGCCTGACTGCTTGGCCATGCCCTGCACCAAGGGTAACTTGAAGATTTCTTAAGGAACAGTTCCTGATCTGATATACTACCTTCCATGGGGATCTACTGGAGCGGTTTCTGTCTAAGAACCTTTAGCCTTTACCACCCTGGTTCCATTACAAGTCATATCCTGGGTGCTTCTGGGGCCAACAAGTAGTGAAAGTAGCAGTGCGGTGGACGCATTGTGAAACGTGACACATACCCTACGGAAACGTGACAAAAAATAAAAGAAAGAAGTCAGCCGATTCAATGCAGTGAGCCTTTCACGTAGTGATTGTCAAGTGAAAAACACTCTAGAGTGATCAACACTGTAAGCCTAAAGCTGTTTTTGCGATCGTTTTGAAATTGACAAACCTTTGAAAATTATTGAAATTTGTTTTGGTTCCCAGGAAACTTGCTAGGGGCACCACAAAACTTTGTGGTTCGAGGGGCATGTCTGGAAAAGGGGCAGGGAAGCCTGCTATGACAAGCGGCGATGAAAGCGATAGCGTGGAAGAAGTTGATTACACCACAGTGCTGAGGCGCCTCGTTCCTCGCCCTTTCAAAATTATTCATGATGTGCCAAACTAAACATGATGTTTTACCAATGATGTTTCTCTACATCTCATCGAAACTTAGGCCTTGCCAGGACATGCTGCTTCATCGCGTTGCCTTCTTCCACGAGTTTCTGATGAATCTTGGGAGAAGGTTAGGGATGAGGAGGAGGAGGATGGCAAAAAGAAAAAAGACAAGAAACAGAAGAAGGCAGGTAAGGAACCAAAGAAGACAGATAAAAACAAAGATAGCAAAGTCAAAAACAAGAAGAAAACAAAGAAAGGTAAACCATTGTTTGACGCAGATCATGAACCATTGGGCGGTGGTTCCAATGATGAGGATGATGGTGATGATGGGGATGATGGAGAATCAGAAACTATTCCCCGAGATTTGCGTCCGAAACAGAGACCAGCAGCAAACCAACCACCAGCTAAGAAGAAACCGGAAGAACCGCAATGATGATAATGACACTGTTGACGACCAGGAGATAACGGTGATTCGCAGTGATATGCAATATGTACTGTATCTATTTTATGTAGTATTTTATGCAATATGTATCTGTTTTAAGAATTATTAACATCTGATTTTTGAAAAAACATTTGACATCCGTTGCAAAGTGCCGTATAACATCTCGTTTTTACAGGATAATAAGTGGTTTCACCAACATTATTGTGATTTGCCATTGTCCACTGTTTTGCCTTAGCCCCTTTGAAAACAGACTTTCACCAGGAGAAAGCGGAGCCTTTTGCGTATGAACTTTCTGCTTTGAATCAACCAGAGAATCCCCCTGAGCATGGTGACCATGGCAAAGAAGACAGTACTAAGGCCAATGGTGATTTTCAAAAAATGTTTTCTAACTTCAAATTTTGGGGGCCAACATCACCTGTCAGGAGGCTGCAGCAACCAGCGATGATGATATCCAAAAAACGTAACTGGGATAAGTAGATTGTTGCCCGCAAACAGTTTTCTTGGCGCATGAATTGAGAACAATCAGTGGTTTTAAAACATTTTGTTTGCTCCATCTCAGGTGCGAGTTTGATAGCTATAGCCTCCTGGACTTCAGACTCCCAGATAACCAACTCGGTATGGAAGATTTCGATGCTCTTGTTGCCCCTTGCCCGAAAAGAACTTGTCAACAAGATAAAGATCAATGATCATTTTGCTGAAGCCCTCCCACGGTTGACCGCCCATCACTTCACCCTTTACTGTTGCTGTCAAGGTTGGCCTTGATGTCGCTGCCAAGACCGACCATGATGCCAAGCATCCTCAGGCAGTGACTTGGTATCAAACAATGGGGTTGTGGCACACATTGACCTTTTCTTAGCTGATCTGCATTTAGGAAATGGATACACCTGGAAAGTCAATCCCGGAAACAGTGATGGACGCTGACTCGGAGGCCAATGTCACTGTTGATTTTTAGATTTTCCACATTGATTCACCCACTACCGATTGAATTCAAAAAATCCTATCTGTCATCTTTTGAACTATCGACTAGTACTGTTTGTTACGCTTCTTCCCTCACAGGAGGTTGGTGATGTTGAAGGCGTTGCTTCGCAAGAGTTGGTTGCCGCGACCCTTGGGGCAGTCAATGGGGCCATTTCTCGCATCCAGGAATTCTTAGGAGAGAATGAGAAAGATGCTGAGGTGCCGTCACGTTTGTCCCTTTCCCCTATGTTGGCTTTGGGTGATGTTACGCCTCAGCCATTGTCACCTAAGTCACCTGAAGTGGGCCCATATGCGATTGTGCCTTATGTTGCTCCCCCGGTAAGTTCAATGAGTCCTCCATCAAAGGTTTTAGGGGCCAAAGCCAAAGTCAACATCCAAAAAGCAAATAGAAACCAAGACTCAGAAGGTATGACAAAGGGACCCAAGGCAAAAGTTTTGGCAAAGGCAGCCAAGGCAAAAGCTTTGGCCAAGGCAAAAGCGTCAAAAGCTTTGGCGAAACGAAACAGGGCAAAAGCAGCAGCTAAGGCAAAAGCAAAGGCGAAGGCAGCCAAAGGGTCAATTGCTACGAAGGACTCGCAAAAGTCCAAACGCGGACGTAGTTCCAAGGTACGAGTTTCCCAGGGTTCCAAGGCGATTGATGATGAAAAAGCCGTGAAAAAGCAGTTGCATTCTGTTCTTTGGCTAATATATTTTTCTCGACGTTGTGTTTTTGTCTCGCATGAAAAACCCAAACGAGAAACATGACATACTATACAAACTATTATACAACAGTTAATGCTGGCCTTGGCATCCCTTAAGGTATATTCTGGTGCTTGGCATGCCGCTAAGAAACGTGGCTGTACCCGTGATCAGTGCAAATTTGCTGGAAATTCTGCTAGGAAAGAGTTGCTTGCCCTTTTTAGTTGCACCCACTGATAGTAAGTTCAATGTCAAATATTTCATGATTTTGAGTGAAACTTCCCAACCAAGGTGGATTGTCAAGCAAGGCTTGTCATGTGATGTTGCTGCGAAGTATTTGCGACTTTGATGCTAACATAGTGCATCAAAGGCTCTTCTTACCAAGCGGTGCGTGGATGCACGCACACAGCAAAGTTGGCGCGAAAAAAGGCAGCGGTGACAAACATTCAGAGCAAGAAGTCTTCATTCACAATTCTTGTGAAGGAAGACCACTTGCCTTGTATGTTCTTGCTTTGCTTGAACCAAACCCCATGAGCGGCAGCTCACTTGGGCATGATGTTTGGGATCATCAGACTCAGAATCAGAAAAGATTTTAATAGATAATGTACTATATAATATAAAATGATTTAGTAGCGCAACATCCAATCAAGATCATGGAGGCCCAGATACCAATTGGAAAAGACCCACATCCAACTGTATCTCGATTCCGGTGTACACAACGGACCCGCAGCAAACAAATTTGGAATTTTCATGGGTGTCCGCGGAGGAACATATCTTTCCCTATGTGCTTACCATTATTGCTGCGAGAACCGGTGCCTAATGATCGTCAAGGACTATAATTTGATGTGATGATTGGATAGCACATGATAAGAAATGATGATTTAATAATTGAATATCAGTAATGGATCATGTGAATCATGCGAGTCATGATTCGGCGCCGATTAAGATGTTTTTGCCTTGTGAAGAGTTAGAATTTCGGAGCCATGTTTTGGCTCAACTGTTTGATGATGCCTGCATCCATCGTTCCCATGAGGTGGCGTATTGCGGTGTTGGTTTTGGTAGGGTTTTTGTGTGTGATGAAACTGGATTTGGAAAATTGGAAGTTGGAATCCTTGCAAGAATCCGTGCAAGGGCACCAAGAAAACAACAACACCCGTCGGACGCTTGTGGAATTTTCCACGTTCAACGCAATGTGGCGCAATTTTACAGCAACCAGGGGAAAAATTACTTTGGTTTTGCAAGCAAATGTTGCTGGGGGTACAGCATTTTTTTTGCAACAAATATTAACTCCCGCTTGCGTGGTTGTCACGCCGGTGTTGGAGCTTCCTCCGGTTATAACAAAATACAGTTTGGTACCCACGAGTGATCTTTTGGCAGTGAAACTTGACAATGTCGTTGTAAGACCATCGGCGGAACTACTTTTGTTTTTGTTGTCCAACAACTCGGGTGACTTTGACAAAGTTTTTATTAACCATCCTTTGGGATTTCCAATCGAATTTTTACATGGTCTGCTTGATATGAACAAACGGTTCATGTCTGTCACACATGATTATGTTTGGGTGCTTGACAAAATCCAGCCAACTTTTGCTGAACTTCGGACTCCAGAGGGGGCATCAAGGAACTATGCGTTCAAAAAAATGTTGCCAAAAATTGAAATGAAATCCCAAAACGTTGCAACAAAATCGAACTTCGAGTTGATGGACCGTTTTAAGACAATGCACGTTGTTCCAATGCCAGACTATGTGGACAGCACTCACAAAACGATAGAAACAGCACCAAATCTCGTGATTGGAGTGATTGGAGATCTCCCTCCAATCAAAGGAATCGATTCCGTGCTTGCAATATCCAGACAAGTTGCCAATTCAGAATTCTGTGCAGGTTTCGACATCGGACATAAATACATACAATTTGGCAAGTGGCGACTGGGTCAAGTTGATTCTACACATTTTTCTTTCTCTCATCAACATACACGAACACCTGTGGTTTTCTCTTCAGATGGTTCGATTCACTTGAAACCTGGAGACATTGGACATGCATATTCATTATGGCAGAGAGGTGATGAATGTGAACTGCGCAGGGTCACATTCGGACAACATTTTGTGCAGATAGGGGATTGGCGACTTGGCGTGTCGTTTGGGGATTTGATTCTCTCTCATCGGAGCAACACATCGGTTCCAATTGTCCTCGGACGACGGATTGAGTCATTTCAAAACGAAATTCGATATGTTCGAGACAATCTTGACGTTGGTTATGATCTATGGAAGCAAGAAGTTGGACCAGCCGGGACATCGAAAGTTGTTGTCCGGGGTAGTTTGATCAAAATGGACAATTGGTTTTTGTGGCAAAAAGAAGATGAACTGGTAATTGTCCATAAAACCTATGGAAAATTCCAATCAATTGAATCAACTGGACACACAAAGGAGTATCACAGAGGTTCGGGCGATATGAGCATGATTTTGTCCAAGTCAGGATGGTGCAGGGTACCGAGAAATGTGCAGGTAGTCGTTTTTGGAGCAGTTTCCACGCTGTGCCGTGCTGGTGACAATTTTCACTCGCATAGGTTTGAGAACATTGTGCAATTTAATAGTTTGTTGCGGAGGTTCCAGCCCAACGTGCTTCTAGTCACAGCAATTTGGCCAGAAACCTATTCCTACACATTGACACTGGCCATGTTGACCAACATACCAATCATTGTCAGGAAGACTGCGACTGACTTTCGGGCTGCCATTTTTGAGCGAGCCAAACGATATCCCAAGGCACATTTTCATGACTTTGAAAATATCGAGAGCGTGGTGACGCTAGCAAGGAACATCAAAGCGACTTCCTTGACAGAGGTGAGACCTCAATTTTTTGTTCCGCCTCAGTGGAAGAACTTGATGCATCCACATCTTTTCAATGCTGTCCTCATCCCCTCCACGATAATAACTGGCCCGGTCCTTAGCATTTGTTCAGCAACTGAACTCATTTGCCGACATTTAACAAACCTGCACTCGGGTCAGAACAGATTTGCGAGTCCTTGTCAAGCAATCTTCAAGCTTCAAAGTGCAGAGAGGATATCCTGCTAAACTTGGTTGTTTTGTTGTTGTTGTTGTTGTTGTTGTTGTTGTTGTTGTTGTTGTTGTTGTTGTCGTCGTCAAATATCATGCACACTTCCCATGTATGTGTCACACTTACTTCACCTATATACTTCTTACTTACTTTGGCTCAAGAGAAGACTGCACCAGGGGAAAGGTTGACTTCGTATAAGATACTTCAGGGGTTGAGTGCTGTTAGGACTTCAGTTGTTTGTTAGTACTTCAGAGCTACCCAATTTTCGCATGGTAGCGGAGCTCTGATACGATTTCAGGGTCTCCAACAGTCATGGCAGAACTTGCCGGGGATTTTGGTAAACTTCGGTTACCACTTCCCAAGAGTTTTAATGGAGAACCTTCGGACTGGGAAGATTGGTCTTGGAACTTCAAGAGCTACTTGGCCATCTTTCAGCCAGACTCAGTAGACTTCTTAGCACGGTCAGAAACTTCGAACACTGAGATTTTAGATGCACACTTCACTGGTGCACTTCCTCCTGATGAGGCAGCAAGCATGAGAATGTTTTCTAGGAAACTTCACTACTTGCTAGCCAACTTGTGTACAGGATTTGCTAGACTTCTGGTTCGCCAGAATGAAGCAGGAAATGGATTCGAAACTTGGCGTAGGTTGAGCCAACGTTTCTCACTTCCCGATGCTACCAGACACGTGTCACTTCCGACAAAGATTCTTGAGTGGAAGTTCAACACCCAAACTTTTGAACAAGACTTCAATGCCTGGGAAACTGTTAAGGCCAAGTATGAACAACAGACTGGATCTCCAATCCCAGATTGCGTACTTGTAGCTACTTTGATGAACAAGACTTCAGGAGCACTTCAACAACACCTTCGTTTGAATGCAGCCACGTGACTTCTTCGGTTCAGGACTTGCGCCCATGGACATAGGAGCATTGAAAGGCAAAGGAAACTTCAAAGGAAAGAGTAAAGGTAAAGGAAAAGGATTTGGCCACTGGAACTTCATGAAAGGCAAAGGAGGTAAAAGTAAAGGAAAAGGAAAAGGAAAGAACTTCAAAGGAATGAAAGGCAAAGGAAAAGGTAAGACGTCAAACAAAGGCAAAGGCCAAGGTGTAGTTTGCTACACTTGTGGAAAGCCTGGACACACTTCTCGTGAGTGTAACTTCAACAGAGTGAATGCAGTAGATGACAGCACAAGGACTGATACTTCATGGCATGATGAATGGAATGAGAACGAGATCTCAAACAACTTCGATGAAACGTACGTAGGTGAGAATGATGAGACTTCATGGAATGATGAATGGTATGTAGGACATGTAGACTTCGACAGTTGGTGGTACGATGACTTGGATTGGACTTCTTGGGATGATGATTGGTCTTGGGATCATAGTTGGACTTCATCCTGGAATGAGCCTACTTCCTTTTCACCACCAACACTTCAAGAGAGGGTCAGAACAAGACTTCGGTTACTGTTACTGAACTCCCCAGTTCCAGTACTTCTGGTTCAGGTGCCAAGGTCTCAGCTGTGACTTCAGGACCTCCACCAGGAATTGAGAGAACTTCAAGCCCACGAGGAAATACTTCTAGGAGTAAATCTTTGTTGATGGCAGCTATCACCTGAGGTACTTTTGGTGTTGGCACTTCCGTACTTGTTGGACCAGTTGTTACTTCCACTTCTCAAGGTTGTTCCAATTTGTATCCAACTTCACAGTACTCTTTGAATGAAAGCGATCACTTCGAGACTTTGCAAACTGTTGGATTGAACCACGTCAAACTTCCTGACTTTGAAGATACTTTCATTGATCAACATTTGACAGTTGCCCCAACAGTTGATACTTCTTGGATCCTTTTTGACAGTGGAGCAGCAGCCAACTGCTGTCCCAAGAGCTTCGCGCCAGAATGGCCACTGTTGCCAATCATTGGAACAAAACCCCGACTTCGTAGTGTGACAGGCCAACCACTGAAAATCTATGGTAGGAAACTTGTTGGAATGAAAGCAGGTGATTGTGACTTCTACTTGCAAATCTATGTGACTGACATTGACTATCGATTGGTTTCAGTAGGAAGACTTCTGAATCAAGGTTATCAGGTTGAACTTAGCCTCAGAGGAAATGGTTTTGAAATCACCTTGTGGTAGTAAGATTCCACTTCATCGTCATGGTTCGCTTTTGTTCATGAAACCTTCACTTCAAGTTTTTGATTCTGTTGACTTCGAATCTGCTTGTGACTTTCCATGAGAAGTTCAAACCAAAGAATGTTGAACCAACTTCGAATGAGAAAACCCCGAAAGATCTTGTTGCACCAACTTCTGGTTTCAAGCCCGTATACCATCATGCTGATAGATGGCACTTTGATACTTCCAGAAACGTGTTGGTAAGATATCACAAACGTCAAACAAAAACTTGTTCACACCTGAAGGAACTTCAGACAGGCCAGTTGAACTTGAAAAGATTGCACAACTTCGAAGGACTTTTGTGACTTTTGAAGATAAAACTGAACAGGTCATTGAAGATGATTGGAAGACTTCTGATGACCCAAAGCGTGCGCTTGACAAGTTCTGGAAAGGAAGGGCTGAGTTCACTTTGATCTCAGCCCCAACTGGCAGAAGACTTGAAGGCAAACAATCGACACTTCCAGTTGTTCAGGATTTGTCGAAACCAAAGTCTTCAAGAGTGACTTCAACTTCAGCTGATCAGAGACCAATTTCTGATTCAGCCATGTTTGAAAGTCATCCTGTGAATCCATCGAGACAACTTCTTGAAGAACTTGCTGTTGCTGGTGACAATGTCGACCAAGTGAAAGAAATACTTCTTCGACATTGGGAGCAACCAGATCCAACCACTGGACTTCCATACGCACATGACTTTTGGTTGAAGTGTCCATTGTTTTGGGTGAGGTTCCACTATGAACCTCGCGCCACTTTGTTCACTCCAAGAGAACTTGACTTGATTGGTGGCCCATTGCTTGAAGATTTGGGTTCACAAAGAATGACTTTGTGCGTCACTTCCGTTGGAAACATTTGGAAACATGACGCTTGGAACGTTGACCAACTTGAGGTGTTTGAGCCCTTCACAGGACTCACGGTGTTTGACTTGAGTGAGAAGGACATCTATGATCCACCTCCACTTCCTGAGGTTGACATGGATACGTCCGCACAAGCACCATGTTCACTTCATGTAACAAAGGAACCAACTGCACAAGAGCGAGCTGAGCATGAACTTACTCACCTGCCATTTCGCAGCTGGTGCAAAACTTGTGTCGTGAGCAAGTCGCGTCGGGATCATTCGAAGAAAGTTCGGCTGAAGCAACCTGTACTTCAGTGCGACTACAGTTTCTTCGCTGATCCGAAAGTTGAAGGATCCGTCACGATTCTGAACGTTCGTGATGTGATGTCCGGACTTGCACTTGCATGTGTTGTCCCTAACAAAGGACGCTCTGTGTACGCTGAAGGTGAACTTCGTCGATTCATACTTGAAACTGGACGAACTTTTGGTGTTTTGCAGGCTGATCCT
This sequence comes from Breviolum minutum Mf 1.05b.01, assembly GCA_000507305.1. Lineage (NCBI taxonomy): Eukaryota > Dinophyceae > Suessiales > Symbiodiniaceae > Breviolum > Breviolum minutum. The sequence continues at coordinate 45,539 of DF242453.1, read as the reverse complement.
GAGGCTTCACTTGTTGCACTTGCAGAGACTGTGACTTCCGAACTTGGAGGACTTTCACTTCGCAAAAGTCCCACTGCCTTGAGTCTCGTAAATTAGTTATTTTTACATTTTGAGCCAATTTCCGTAAATCAAAAAATTTAGGTTCCAAATTTACGTAAATTAGGTTTGAACCTTAATTTTGGTATCACTTGTTTTCAAAGTTCAAAAATGTCCAATCTTCCTCAAATCATCTACATATATGAAAATTTTCAAAATTTCCATCATGGCTTTGAACACACACACACACTGATCAAACATGCATGAAATGCTCATGTTCAAAGACTCATGTAGAATTGTATCAGCTCAATTTGAATTTTCAATTTGTAAAGCAAACAAAAAACAAGTAAACATTCTTCAGGTTGAAAGTCTGAAAGAAAAGAAAACCAGGTTCTCAAGTAAAACATGCTCAGGATTGCTCAGGTCAAACTTTGTCTCAGGTTAAGCGTGGCCAGGGAAAATGCTGAGGTAAAACATGCTCAGGGGAATGTGTTTTTTGAAGGAGACAGACAAGACAAAGAAGCAAAGAAACCAACAAACCAACTAACAAACAAACACCTTTGCAGAGCGCAGCTTCATTTTTCCTCACATTGTTTCAATGATCCAACATGTTGAATTTGATATGTAATAACAAATGCCTGAATTTCAAAGCAGCTGCATTGCCTACTGCCCAATGTTTGTTGCCTGCCAGGCAACTCTTGAAAACTTTTTGGGTTTTCTTCATGTTGACTTCACGTTTGAAGCACCAAACAATCGAGGGGTGGATATACCTTGCAAGCTGCAAGCTGTGAATGACAAAAATTTGGGCAGTTGCGCGCTCTTTACTTGAGCATCCTTTGCTTGAGCATCCTTTGCCTGACCAAGTTGTACTTGAGCGTTCTTTACCTGAGAATTCTTTACTTGAGCACTGTATACCTGAGCTATTTTTACTTGGGCAATATTGATCTGAATATGCTTTACTTCAGCATTGGCTACTTGGGCAAACTTTACTTGTGCTTTCTTCAATGCAGCATTCATGGTGATCAGCAAAAAAATTGCTGATTTTTCATGAATTCCTCATGAGTTCCCTATGTTTTTCTTACGCATTTCTTATGCATTTCTTATGCACTCTTTATGCATTTCTTATGCGCTTTTGAAAAGTGCATAAAGAATTCATGACTGTTTGCCAAAAAGTCATGAATTCCTTGTGCATTTTTAAAAAGTGCATAAGAAATGCATAAAAAGTGCATAAGAAATGCATAAGAAGTGCGTAAGAAATACATAAGAAATTAAAAATACACAGGATTTTTTCAAGAAATTCAGAAGAAATAGAAAAGTAATTCACAAAAACACCCAGAGGTGAAATGCTTTTTGAAAAACTTTGAGAAACATTCTACGTTGCCACATGTCGGCTTACTTCCGCAGGTAAACCAATCCAGAGAACCAACTGCACTCAGAACCCTCTTGAGCAACAAACCCCTTTTGATACCGGCTATTGCGACACCAACTGCCGCACTAAGGCACAAAAAACACAAGTACACAAGTGAACTTTACACATGCAAAATCTCCCGAAATTGAATCACCAACTTTAAGGAAAATCAAGTAAAACACAACCAGTAAAAATGCTGACAACTAAAGAATACAAGCAAACACTGTCTATGCAAAAGATCCACAAGTACAAATGCTCAAGTAGAGAATGCAAGTAAACACTGCCCATGCGCAAGATCCACAAGTAAAGATGCTCGCAGACTGAGTGCTCGAGTTAACAGTCCCCAGGTTGCAGATCCACAAGTAAAGAATGCTCACAAGTAAAACTCCTTACTCACAAGTAAAGAATGCTCACAAGTAAACATTGACCCTGCAAAAGCTCCATAACATTTTCATGGTCAGACATCAAAAATTTGATACTGTCAAGATGAGTAGTCTTGAAAAAATAAGTCCATGCAAAATGCAGTTTTGGAAATTATCTTCCAAAATATCAAGACAAAACATACAAATTTTATGTGCCAAAATATCTTCCAAAAATTAGGTGGATTAGTAAATTTGATTTAGGTTGATTAGTAAATTTGATTTAGGTTGATTAGTAAATTAATTTACGTAAATTTTTCACCTAAATTTCCATCAGTAAATCACCAAATTTACATAAATTTTGGTATTAGTAAAATTATTAATTTACGAGACTCAAGGTGAGTGGAAACAAGCGCAGGGAGCGGCAGCAACTTCTCTACGCACAGGTGAGAACACTTCGGCAGGATCTAGCTGATCGGTACGGCACACTTGTCCCGATCACGTCTCCTGTCTTCACTTGGCTTGTGAAACATGCGCAATTCTTGTTGAACAACTGCGCAATGCGGTCCGATGGCTTGACTCCTTTTGAACGTCGTTGGAGCAAGGGCTACACTTCGGAATTCGGCGCTTTGCAAGTTTGGTGAAATTGTGTTGCGCAGACTTCGCGGAAAGCAGCCCAATGCCGATCCTTCTTGGGTCCCTGGTTTGTGGCTGGGAAGAGACACTTCCGCTGACATGCATGTTGTCGGAACCACTTCCGGAGTGTTCAAAACAAGGAGCATTCGCAGACTTCCGGTTTCCGAACAAGTTGACAGGCAATTGCTGAAGGACTTCCAAGCAAAACCTTGGGATCCGAAAGGTCGTGGCGAGGACACTGACGTTCTCGTACTTCCTCAAGCGTCGGAAGCTCAGGGACTTCCGCCGTTGCCCGTCCGGCAAACGGACGGAACTTCAACAGTTGACCCGTCGCAGCATGGCTTGAAGAGAACTTCCGAAGAACTTGGTGACGAGGCGCAAGACGACGAGCTTCCGAACTTGTTGCAGCGTGTCGGCCCGGCACAGTCCGACTTGAAGCGTTCAGCCCCCGACGTTGTTCCAGGGAGCGGAATGAAACTTCAACGGATCTCGGCCGTACTTGAAGATGACTCACTTCCTATCTGGGGCAGCAATTATCATGTATCGCAATGTTTGACTGATGCTACCATTGCCACCAAGAACTGAGCAGTTTTCTGTCAGCCATGAGCTTCAAAGGATTTGGAACTAAGTTTGGCGCGGCAATTTTGAAAATTTGGGCATTGAAGAATGAAATTAGTAGCAACACTTGAAACTTAGCATCCCTCAACACACACCAACAAAAAAGTCCGTAAGCCACATTTTTCAAATTTTGATATACTTTGTGTTTGACTTGATTGAGTGCTTTAATTCTTTTTCAAAACTAGGGTGGTGGAAAATCTCACCAAATTTTTGGAGCACTTGGCTTCACATACAACGAAATTTGGTTTATATAATCATAAAAGAGCAACAACATCAAAAATGTGTTCAAAATGTGCAAGCCAGCGTTGAGAGCAGATTAAATGGTGGACAAAATCAAATTTAAATTTTCTTGGACATGTCAGTAAACGGTGGCCACTGAATATTAATTATAGTTACTAACATGTTTGACCAACGGCGGCCATGTAGCTGCTGCTCATGTGTTTTTAAACCAACGGCGGCCTCCGGAGCCGCTGTTCATGTTTTTTTGCACGGCGGCACTTCTGGCCGCTGTTCATGCCTTGTAGACGGCGGCACTCTTGGCCGCTGTGCTTGTTTTTGTTAAACTTGTGCAATTTTTGATTTTATTCATTTTTTGGGAATGTTTTTGTAGAGAATTGCTTGGAAAAGTGTTGTAGAGAGGCGTTGGAAGGAATGCTTAGGGGCAGAGCCCTCAATCAATGCCCCCACAGTCACAAGGAGCAAGATCTTGCACCTGCAGTTCATGGTGATTTTGACTTGCGATTCCTTGGCCTCAGTCATTTTCATACCAGTAATATGGCCAGGGCTACGATAGAACCATTGATCCATCTCGCTTTGTTCCTTATTTTTCCCCGACGCTTTAATTGGCAAATATCATACCACATGACTGCGCCCTAGCAAGGACAACAAGCTATTGCGTAGTCCGATCAACTGTCTCACTGGCAGCGCTGCCGCATTGGATTTGCATGGTGCTGCTATCTGGATGTCGTCCTGCTTGCTGTGGGAAATCGCAGGAGCAATCACAAGCAGTCAACAACAGACAGCCCTGCTCAGCCCGGGTGAGCCACTTTCGAAGAACATGCCAATAGCAAACTGCACAGGCACGATCGTCAAAAGAGTCGAAGTTCAATCGCAAGGTCCGAGGCATGGCAAGAACGGTGGAAAGGCCAAAGCAAGGGTCAATATGATGTCAACTAACTACTTCACTGCCCGGTTGGGACACAAAATTAGCTGCCCGGTGCGCAACACTTTGGCATCACAACTCACTGCTTTTGTTTGACCGCGGACTTGTATGCTTATAAGTCATGTAATAACATGGGTTATAACCTGTTAACTTATGTTATAAATGGGACAACTTGTCTGTAACTGGATGATTTCAAACGATCAGATATAACTAGGTTAGCAGGTTTATAACTAAGTTATGTTGAGCGGCTCGAAACTAGTTATGCAGCAGTTAGCATAGTTATAAGAAAATGCTTATGTCCAAGTTTTTCTTAGAAGATTTTGTGTTTGGTATGATTTTGGGGAAGAATTGGAAATATATCTTGGCTGACCGCTTAGAATCTGACGTGGACCTCCGTCGTGAAGAAGGTTTGGTTTCGGAGGGCTGCAGATTTGTTGGAACTCACACGTTTCAGGTTCAGCATGGTCCGTGGTGAGTGAAAACATGGCATTCGCGGTTGTCCGCGGAATGTCCGCGGATGTCGCGCATGTCCGCGGGATTTTTGGAGGAGTTGCCTCTTGTCCGCGGATGTCCGCGGGATTCACATTTGGTGACTCTGAAAGGGACAGATCTTGTCCGCGCTTGTCCGCGGGGTGTACAAATTGCTCTGGCGGCCTCTGTGTTGTCCGCGCTTGTCCGCGCGGTGTGAAAGTTGGTGAATCTTGTTTGTCCGCGGACTTGCGGCAGGTTTTCAGGTTTTCATTCAATAACCGTTCCACTGAAAGTTTCTTTTCCGCAACGACAGCTCTGCTGGGCAGCGCCACGTTTCACTCTTGATGGCGTAAAAAAAGGTTGAAAAAAACATACGGAGGGTGGAAATGTCAAAAAATCGAAATTAGCATGTCAAAACTTACGAAACAGTTATGACTGACTTATACATTAGTTATGAAAGCATCAAGATAACTTACTTATAATTTGACTTATAACTCCACAAGTACCCGGTCAAACAAAAGTGTCTGAATCCGTTAATGAAGAATCACTTCAATATCGGCACGTGAGTTTCATTGGATTGGCTTACCTGGTTTCAGCTAAGAGGAGCACATTTGCATCCTTCAAGTTTTTTTTTGATGAGCAAGACCTCCAGAGTAAATTATCCCCAGGTTTTAATTCAGGGTGGTGGAGGAGCAAAGATTTTTGCATCCTTCAAATTACATGTCAATTAAAGGCTCCTTGGGTTTCCCTCACGCCCACTCATGCGTTTATTGGATCCCTCACGCCCATTATGCGTTTATTGGGTCCCTCACGCCCACTCATGCGTCTATTGGGAATGATAATAAGCCGGTCGGCTTGCTCCAGGTCACGTAGTAAGTTTGATTGCCATGCCTGGCTTCAAAATCACCGACGGCTTCAGAAAAACCAACGGTTTCACGCCACAAAGCCAATTTTTGGACCATCAAACATTCCAAACCACATGCGTGACATCATCATCCCATGCATGCGCAGGAAACAGAGCTGCCAACGAATTTGAATTGGTGTTTTTTTCTATCTTCGCCAATTCAGCTCGCCAAAAGATGAGCTCTCGGACCTTGGGCCCAAAATCGGACACGACATCTGGACTGGCTTTGTCCACAAGAGCATGGTATCGGAGCACAGCCTTCTCTGGTTCTTTGTTTTTCTTCTCTTCCATGATTGTCCACAAAGTCTTGGGGCCAACCTTTGCATCAAGTTGCAACACTGCAGTCGAGGACTTAATGTCCCACGGGATGTCAACCTCCGAGTTTTCCTCAATAAGTTCACCATCTTTGTTTTCAGAGTTGCCTGGCTGCCACCACTTACCCTTGTGCCATCCTGTCAAGAATGTGTTGCCAGAAAGCGCCGCTTCTGAATCAGTCGGATTGCAAAGGTACAGGCAGTGATTCGGAAAGAGTTGATAGGTGAGCCCCTTTAGCTTTCCAACACCATTGGCTTGCAACAGCAGAGTTGTGATGTCCAAATCCTGCAGGCTCACAAATTTGCAACTTGAAGCCTCAGGGGCTGAGCCTGAAGGTTCATCAAGGCGCAGTTTCTTCGATGGTGATGGCCCTGCCTCGGACTTGGGGGGCACCTTCTCATTCATGCGAGTCATGAGATCAGGCTACTTGGCAGCCATTGAACTTCCAGACCACTTCTTGCCAATGGGAATGTTCAATGCACCAGACAGAAAAAGGTCCAAGCCCAAGTCAGACAAATCACCTTGCATCCATTCCATCTCCTCCGGCACGGCAAGTGAATGGAAAAGTTCCATGTCCCAAATTTCCGCATGACGGACCGAGCAAAATCACCAGTCCGTGGGCTCAAATCAAGCGCCACTGCCGCACTTTTGGTTCCAGGGCTGATATGGTTGAGCACGGAATCCAGCAGCACAGCTGCAGCGTCACCAATCTGACTGTACTTTTCTGCGGGGCTGTGGATGGCCTCATCAGTGGCAGTGGTGTTTGGAAGCGCATCTTCTGATTCAACCAACTTCATCTTTTTGGTGGCAAGCATTTTGGCCCGACTCAAAGTGCGATTGTTCAAGAACAAGTAACTTTTGCACCAAATTGACGATTTGTGCTGATTCTTCTGGTCTTCATCCATAGGAAACCCCAAACGAATCGGGTACTCCAGTGGCCTCCGGTCACGTGCATCCATGCGGTCCTAAAAAGATATTTGGGCCAGCTTTTTAATTTATTGCCCATTGTTTTTTTTCAAACCTGTTGCCAAAAAAACAACAGCAGCACTCCTCAAAACTGAGTGATGCCGCTTAGCCAACTTCGTCAAAAGAATGTTCTCAGACTTGTAGATTTGCCCTTTTGCCCTTTCCCAAACCGGCATGAGAATCAGCGCCATGGAATCCACATCACCCAGCTGTGACAAGGCCTGGAGAGCTCCAATTTGAAGAGCGAGCTGAGACTCACGAATTGTTGATGGCGCACACCAATTAGCCACCATGACAACTGGCAAGGCAGTGTCAGTAGTTCTCGGCGCACATCTGTGATATAGGCAAGGAACTCATGGAGGGAACTCACGAAAGCCATTGACCTGGAAGGACCTGTCCACAAAGTTGCCACTGCTTCGCGGGCCTGGCATCTTCTTTTGCGAAGGTGCTCTTGCCGGAAGTGGTAGAGCCTACTTTCATGACACTCACTTTTGCTCCTGTAGATCTGGACTGCTTGCATGTCCGCTTCCAATTTTTGGCACGTCAAATTGAATTCCATCTCTTCAAACTTGGAAGCCTCAAGTTCTGTTGTGGCACTGCCACTTACGACCATGTCCGTGCAGGTCACCTTGTGTTTCATGACCTCATGGAAGCACTTGACATCAGTGAAGGAAAAGTCATTTTTCTTTTCATGCAGCAAGTTTTGTAAGTCCAAAACAAGTGCCACATCAGCTTCCAGGAACATTGTCGGTCATCTCCAAAAGGGCGTCGTCAGCAATGCCATGATCCTTTGCCCGTTTCAGGCACCAAGTCCACATTGCACAGTGAGCACTCATTTCTTCGATTCAGTTTCTCTCCCACTGCCGCCGCATTCGGTGAATTTTCAAGGCCTGCTGTGTGTTTAGCGCCTTCACCATAAAGCGCATGCTGTCCTCTGTGACCTGCAAGATGTCATTCCAAAGCGGCTTGTTGGACCTGGAGTGAAATCCCGGCAGGAGCTTCCTGTTGGTGAAGGCGTCTTCATGCCACCAGACACTCTCAACACCATATGTGCTGACAAATTTCAGCATTTCAGACACTGAACTGTGGCAAGTTTGGTTCATCAAGTTTAAAGCTGACTGGCGTCTAGTGCCAGCAACTCTACCCTTGCTGGTTGCAGTGCTGTTGAATTTGTCAAGCGCCCGTTTTGGCTCCACATTTGCTGCAGATTGCTAACGTTTCAGCTTGCGCACCCACATGATCAAGTCATGCTGTTGCCTAATCGCACCACGGTTGCTGTGATGAGCATTGGCAAATGCCACTGATGTTAAATCAGTGTGCGGCTGGTAGCAGCAGTGGATGGCTTGCACAGAGCTGGTAAATTCTGGCAGCAACAGCATATCAAGTTCCGATCTCAATGCCAAAGTCACAAGGGCAAGCATTGTGGTAACACGTGCCATGCCCTTCACATACTTGGCCTTGTAGTCCTCCAAGGATGTTTGCTTGTCCGTGGCACTCAACCACAGAATCAGCGGCTCAGCATCGGTAAGGAAGCCATTCTGCAAGATGTCCTCGGCAAGTGCCAGGCATACCTTTCCATAAGGTGGAGGTTTGGACGTGCAATCTTCGCTGAAGCCTAAGTTGCTGATGTGGGTGACGCAACGCTCTCGGCAATGCAGGAGGCTTGCTTCACCATAATTGACAGAATCCAAGTATGGAAAAACCTGCCGAAGTTCAGCAGCCAATGCTTTGCCATCCTCACCATGGACAAAACGAAGGTACTGCATGGGGCCACCATGCTCTTCAATGACACGTTTTGTGAAAGCATTGAGTAGGAAGGATTCCGCGGCCCATTTGTCGTGTATCTCCATCACTTTGGATTCATCATCTCCCAGGTCCAAATTTGGGGCCTCAGCCTTCAGGTCCATTTCCAATTCAGCCAACGAGGAATTGTCAGCCTCTGTTTCATTTTTCAACTCCAAAGACGCTTCCGCCTTCATCATCGCCATTGCCACTCTCAGTCCCCTACTTCGACCAGCTGCAAAATCTGAAAGCATTTGACAAGTAACTCAGATCCTGTCCTGGGAAAACCAAAAAATTATTGCAAATTATCAACCACAGAACTGAATTAGGAGCGGACCGCACCTGCAATTCTGACAGAGGAAATTTTAAATTTACTTTATTTATGTTATCAGCAAACCAAGGTGCAATTTTTGCAACCTGCTTTCCATGTTTATAATAAAACCAACCCAAGGTGCAATTTGCAACCTGCTTGCTTCAGTGTGCATGTCTAGGAGCAATGATCCTGCGAATCGCGCATTATTTTTTTTCGTCCCAGAAAGCAGAAAGTCTAAGTCTATAGAAATCACTTCGGAAAACACTCTGGGTGATACTTCCTCCAGTACGGGTTTTCGCCCGATCGGCGAACTCCCTTGGTTCCACGTGGGCGCCGAACACCTCAGTGACAGCCAGTGGTGTTTCTGACTCTGAAAGCTTGTGAAGTTGGTTGGTGTGTTCGCTTTTGTTGCATTCAAAAGGGGTTGTGTCTTAGTAGTGTGTCTTACTAGTGTGTATCTTACTGTGCTGTTTCTCCAATTTCAAAATCACCAAACGACACCATGTGTATCTTAGTAGTCAAGTCACCTGAGCCTGAGGTCCTCGAACCCGAAGACTGACCACGATCCTGCCACAGACCCCACGACGGATCATCTTGCCATGCTTGGCTACCACTTTGCCATTCGTTCCACGATGGCCACTTGTCATGCTGCGAGGCATCATCATCGGGCCATTCATCATCAGCGTTGGGCCACTGCTCTTGCCAATCATGACCCCAGTGCTGTTCATCAGTCGACCACGCCTTAGTAGGCTCATCGGTCCACTCGCGAGAAGACCATGCCTTAGTAGTGGGGCTTGCTTGGGCTCTGGTGGCCTTTGGAGTGTTTGTACCTGTTTTTGGAGCGCTTGCACCTGTCTCTGCAGTGCTGCTATAGTTTGCTACGCATTTTGTTGCGGCACGGAATGACGATTCCTTCGCGCCACCTGCTGAACATGTTGATGGTGCAGCATTGGCTGTGATTGCTGCATGTGTTGCGGCGATCTCAGCCAGCATGTTTGGGCAGCTTGTTCTTGCCCTGCTGTCTGCGCAACTTGTGGAATTTGGTGCTGCATTTGTGCAACTTGTTGTAGTTCCTGTTGTTGCTGTGATTGCTGGGCTGGTTGCCAGCATGTCTGCGCAACTTGTTGCGCTGCTGGTGTTGACTGCATTTGCTGCTGCATTTGCGCAACTTGTTGTAGTTCTTATTGTTGCCATGATTGCTGGGCTGGTCGCCAGCATGTCTGCGCAACTGCTTGTTGCGCTGCAAATGTTTGCTGCATGTGTTGCAGCTGCTGCCAATGCAACTGTTGTGGAACTGGTGAGGCATGCCCGTGTGGCCCAGGCACATTTTGCGGCTGTGGTGCTGCCTGCTCTGGCGCTGCTTGTTGCACATGTTGCAGCTGTGGTGCTGCCTGCTCTGGCACTGCTTGTTGCACATGTGGCGGCTGTGGCGCTGCCTGCTCTGGCACTGCTTGTTGCACATGTTGCAGCTACTGATTGTTGCACATGTTGCGGCTGTGGTGCTGCCTGCTCTGGCACTGCTTGTTGCACTGCCTGTGCTGCATGTTGCGTGTTTGCTTGCTGCTGTTGCTGCGGTAGCACTTGTTGCGCATGCAGACCGTGTCCAGCAAGTTCTGACCGCAACTGCTGCCGCAGTTGCTCTTCGTAGTATAGTCCAACTGCTGTTGTGCCTTCCAAGCATACAGCGCCGACGTGTCCGACATTGCTCGTTGCTTCAGCGGAGGTGCAAACAAAAAACACTTTAAAGTAAAAGTGCCCAGTGCCAGGAAAATATTATGTCGACACTTCTGAACAGTGTCAGTTGACTCTAGGGTGTACTGAGTTACTTTGTTGGACTATCAAAATACGTTCCAATGTTTTTTTTAATATGACCACAACATGTGAGCAGTACTCCGGAACATGGCTGCAGAGAAACTCAGCTGGAAACAACCGCTTTCCAAATGTGTCAGTGCGTGTGTAGGTTGTTACTATTATCTTGAAACTATCAAAGATACCTATGGTAGGTACTACTACAGTGCGAAAATATTGCTAGCCAAGAAGACAAATTGAAAATTAACCACATTTTTTTGAACAAGATATTTGTTTGATAAATTGCTGCCTTCAAAAAATCAAGCAAGAAAACATTTTATTTGAACAATGTTGGGTCAAAAGCTTTGATGGTGTTTGACAAATGTTGGCTGCAAATATTTTTGAACCAAACAACATCATTCCTTTTGATGCCTACAAAGACGTTGCAAACCAAGTATTTTTTTCCCTGAACCTGTTTGCTGCCTTCAATCATTTTGTTTGGTGCCAAGGCAACCTTTTTTTGGATAAACTTTCTTGCATTGGGGAGGCGCAAACACGTTCTTTTAGATTATTTTTGGCTTGCCAAGGAAACGTTTTCTTTGTTAAACTGTTGCCTTCTTTGATAAACTCATTGTGTGTTCAAGTTTCTTGGGTGTCAACGGGTTAAGTAAACCATTTTTGATAAACTGCTGCCTTTTCAAACACTGTTGCTGGGGCCAAGCGTCCTTTTTTGATAAATTGCTGCCTTCCAATTTTTTTGGGTGGCCAAGTAAGCATTTTGTGAGAAAGAACTGCCTTGGATTTGTATTTTTGATGGTTTTGTTATATTTATCACACAATATGTTTGACATATAGATACCCACACATACAACGTTCTCATGTGTTCAAGCATGGCACAGAAGGAGCAACATGTTGCACCTGCGCACCAGTCAGGAGGAGCAAAGTTGCACCTACTACACTGCACGGAGGAGCAAAGTTGCACCTGCGAGGAGCAAAGTTCAAAATGTTGCACCTGCAATAGTACAATGTGAGTCGAAATACTTATAAACCAACTTATAAACCCAATCCTAAACCCAGTTATAACCAGTTATATCTAGTTATAAGTAGTTATAACTTTTCATAACTGGTTGTAACTGGTTGTAGCTGGAATCAGTAACTTTTGATAACTCTTCACAACTTTTCATAACTTTTCATAAAATGAATTTATTGGATTCTTGATCGACATGAATTTCTGTAGATGTGTGTGGCAAAATCTTACCTAGAGGATTTTCTAGTTATAACTTGCCTAACCCTAGGTTAGCCCAGCCAGACTATAGGTTAGCCAGGCCTAAGTTGATTATAATTTGCCTAACCACCATGCAGTTATAAATTGGCTAGCCTCTACTTCTCACTTGAATCCAATTTAAAACCTAGTTATTAACTTGAAGCTCTTTTAATATTTTAATTTTTCAAAAAACTATAGCTAACTTGGCTAAATTCATTTTAAGTTAGCCTATGGGTTTTTAGTACTGTATAAATCAGAGTTTTTGGAGTTTGATTGGCATTGGATTAGCTTTGTTTTTTTAGAAATGGCATTGGAATTATTGGAATTTCTGTTTTTGACTTTTTTGTTGGATTCATCATGCTGAATTTGATTTTTGTGGAATTTTGAAAAACTTGTATAGTACAATTACAAGTCAATCAAACATAAAATAATGCAAACCCAAATGCAAGTCAAAAAACAAATTCAAATATCAAGTTTTTATGAAATCAATATCAATTTTGGCTCATTTCAAACCACTAAGATAAAAGGACACGGCAAAAATCGAAATGGATGAAATCTACTGAACACCATCAAATTTCATCAGTTCTGATTTTTGCCATGTTTTTTGTTATGATTTATTCCGATTTCTTGGTGGAGATGTGTCTTCCATCTTTTGGAGAAAGCTCTCTTCCGATATTTTTTTCGTAGAGATATGTCTTCGTTTTTTCTGCAGACGTTGTTCTTCAAAGATTCTTTGGTAGAAGTTTCATCTGAAATTTGTTTCGTAGGGATTTCTCTCCAAAGAATGGTAAACATGTCTCTTCAAAGGGTCTTGTGGGAGATAATTCCTTTCACTCTTTTTGGTAGAGAATGTCTCTTCACAGATTCTTTGTTCGTTTTTTCAAATTCTTTTGGCTAGGAAAAATGTCTCGCGAGACTTTTTGGTAGAGACTTCTCTTCAAAATCTTTTGTCCGAAAGTATTTATTGAGGTTTTTTTGGTAGACAATTCTGTTGGGGGTATTTTTTGGTAGAAATATTGTTTGAAAAGTATTCTGGGGAAAAATTTCTTTTCAGATATTTTGTTCGTAGAGATTCGTCTTCAGACTATGTTTGGTAGGCATGTTGCCTCAGATTTTCTTTGGTAGAGGTCTCTTTTGGAATTTGTTGGGAAGAGACTTTTATTCAAAGTTTGTTTGGTTGAGAGTTTCCCTTCACAGATTGTTCGGTGGAGAATTTTTCTTCAGATATATTCGGGTAGAATTTTACCTTCAACTGTTTTTTTGGTAGAGAATTTGAAATGTTTCATCAGGTATTGTACTGGTGGTGGATTTTTTCATGTTTTGTGGTTGTTTATTTCCAAACTGGCTTTGTGCAGACTTCTCTTCAGAGACTTTCTGGGTAAACATGGGCACGGATTTCTCTTCAGAGAGTTTTGGCTAAATAAATGTCGTCGTCAAAGATGTTTTGTTCCAAATGTCTTCAGATATCTTTTTGGTAGAGATTCCTCTTTCCAACCTTTTGGCTGGGAATGTTTCTTTCAAGATTCTTGGGTGGAGAATTTGTTTGGATATTTTTGGGTAGTGATTTCTCTTGAGTTTTTTTTGAAAATACTTTCTCTTCAGATTTTTTTGATCTGTCTGAATCTGAATCTGTCTGAAAAATTGAGATTCAGACATCTGAATCTGAATCTGTCTGAAAAATTCAGATTCAGACACATTTATGAAAGAAATGCATTTACATCTGAATCTGGATCTGTCTGAAAAATTCAGATTCAGATGTCTGAATCTGAATCTGAATTCGTTTGAATCTGACTTTTTCACCCCCAAAAAATGAAGATAATATATATTTTCAACAAAAAACGGAAGAGAAATCACTAAGAAAAAATACCTGAAAACATATGTACCAAAGAATCTCCAAAGAGGCATTCCCAGCGAAAAGATTGGAAAGAGGAATCTCTACCCAAAAAATGTCTGAAGAGATTTGAAACAAAACATCTTGGACGACGACGTTTATTTAGCCAAAACTCTCTGAAGAGAAATCCGTGCCAAGCAAACTTCCCAATAGAAACCTGTATCCAAAAAAATGGAAGAAACATGTTTACCAGAAACTCTCTGAAGAGAAGTCTGCACAAAGCAATTTTCGAAATAAACAACCACAAAAAATGAAAAAATCCACCGCCAGTACAGTACCTGATGAAACATTTCAAATTCTCTACAAAAAAACAGTTGAAGGTAAAATTCTACCCAAATATATCTGAAGAAAAATTCTCCACCGAACAATCTGTGAAGGGAAACTCTCAACCAAACAAACTTTGAATAAAAGTCTTTTCCCAACAAATGCCAAAAGAGACCTCTACCAAAGAAAATCTGAGGCAACATGCCTACCAAACATAGTCTGATGACGAATCTCTACGAACAAAATTTCTGAAGAAAAAATCTCTCCCCAGAATATTTTGCAATCAATTTCTCTACCAAAATTTCTTATGAAAAATAATACACAGGAAGCTCTGAAGAGACACTGCATCTCTACCAAGAAGTCTCTTTAGAGACATCTGCCTACCAAACATAATATGAAGGAAGTCTCTATTAAAGAAATATCTGGAGAAATATCTACCAAAAATATGAAGATACATCTCCACCAAAATGTTTGAAAAGGGTCATAGCCAAAAAACAACTTGGCAAAATTCAGAACTGATGCAATCTGCTGAAAACATGTTTTTAAATGTCATCAGTTTCAATTTGCCAATTTTCGGTCAAAACAATGGTTGTGGAGATTTCTTGTGAAATTGTTATTGGTAAAGATTTCTTTTGGACTTTTCGGGTGGAGATGCTTCTTCAGATATTGTTTGGTAGAGTTTTTGTTTGAAATTTGGTTGCTTAAGCTCTCTTTCAGATATAGATATTTGGGAATGATGTTAGTTTCAAATAGTTTTGGTACTGGTTTTGGTACTGGTTTTGGTACTGGTTTTGTTACCACGCCAACATCCTTTGCTTCCACAGAAAACTTGCAAAAATACAAAATGTGGAAAAAATCCAATCCAATGGCAATTTCAAAATGGAATCGTTAATGCAAATTCCAATGCCAAATATTGAAATGATTCATTGTTTGTGCATGTTGTTTGTTATATTAATGATTTGTTGATATTTTGATTTTTGTAAAGTTGTTGAAACAAATAACGTATTTTTTGATTTCAAAACAGCTAACTTGAAGCTAACTTGGTTTCAAGATAGGCATGATTCAGATTGGCATTCTTTTTAACTTGATTTCAAGTTGGTTGTTTTTTTGCATAACTTGGTTAACTAAGTTGTAGGTAGTTACTTGATATAATTAAGTTATAACAAGAAAATCCTCATAGTATGAGAGATCATTTGCGGCAGTGCCGCAGTTCTTCGTGTGTTTTTTTGCGGCAGGGCCGCATGCTCTTCTGTGAGCGAAGGCGTTTTGGTTTCACCGCAGTGTGAGCCATGCATCATCTTGCCGGAGCCACCACGCCGGGTGGCAAAATTGATTAATTTCATTTGTCCCCATGATGTTTAAATTTGATCACGCATAATAGCTTCCAAGTACCCAAATCAAAACCTTTGGGATGTGCGCCGAAGAATTATCAAAGTCACTGAAAATAACTGCTTTCATAACTTTTCATAACTGCCAGATAGTCAAAATGACTGAGTTACAAGCAGATAAGTATTTCGACTCACATTGTAGTCAGGAAAATTGAAGCTTATATGTGCCGGCTCCCTTTGATAAAAACCTTTTTGTGGTAGTTTTTATGTTATTTGCTGCGATCTCAGCATCTTTTTTTCGCGTCCGAGATCACAGCAGTTCGACGGAACAGCTGCGATTTCTTTATGTCTGCACGGTTTTGCTGCGATCTCAGCTTCTTTTTTTCGTTCCCGAGATCACAGCAATTTCCAGTTTATATAAAGAAATCACAGCTGTTCGACGGAACTGCTGCGATCTCAGCTTCTTTTTTTCGTTTCCGAGATCACAGCAAAATACCCATTTTTCCAAATCGCGTTACCTAGTTAAAACTACTGTTGCTGGGCACTGTTAACCAGCTTCCCATGAGCCTTGAAAAGCCAAATTATTTTGGGGTACTAGTACTTGAATACAAGCTCTTCAACTCAAACATGTATTCCTCGATATACGAAATATCTTTTGCTCAAAAAGTCACTTCTTCGCACTTTTGAGCCATTTTGGTTTGTCCTCAAAACCCCATTGATCTATACCCCACCACCCTTTTACAGCGTGAGATCAAGATAGTGATCATGATAGAGTGCAAAAAATTTGCTTGAATTTTCACAGCCGCCTGAGCCCTTTTCTTTTTGCACCAGCAGATTTGCATCTTCACTGCTCTGAATTTGCAATGAGGTTGGTGACGAATTAAATCTTGGATTTTTAAAGTAGAGCACCGCGGCCACGCAATCTTTGAATGGCTGCCAGCATCGTCTCTACCATTGGGACTGGATATGTTTCACAGCAAGAGCTGAGCTGAACTGTACACCATGCAGGCTGCCCTGAATCTGTTGGTGAGGCACCGTGCATCGACAGAACTGGTCCCCGAACAAGTCATGGACTTCCGGAATGTTGTGCAAGAAGCGGGTTCTCTTTTTGATTGGGGCGCCTGTGAAGGGCGCTTTGAGTCCAAAAACACATTGGTCAAAGCGAGATAGTAGGACATCGGGTTCAGACATCAAAGCAGAAAGTAGCGGTGACGACTGCGTCCATGTTGGGCTACATTGACAGCAAAGCTCAGTAGGTGTTCACCATCAACTCGGCGGGCAGCATGGACTTCTGGATCCACGCGAGACTTGTTGCTTTTCATCAAAAGCGAACACATTTTGCAAGGCGGAGACAAAATGCTCACTAGAGGATGGTCTTCTTCAAGATGGCTATATACCATCGCACGTCCTTCAAGTGACAGGAGGTCTGCAATGTCATCATTCAGCATGTCAAAGGATCTGCCAGGAACCAATCCAAATAGAGGCACAGCACGAGGACGGCTAAAAAGCTCTGAGACATCATGCGGAACAATTTTGGGCTCACTGTCTGCCTCTTTTCCATGACCTGGCCATCTTGGTTCTCGCCCGCGGAATCGCTGATTTCAACGAGCATCAATTTTTTTTTGACCAGATCCTTCCTTGATACTTTTGGTCACCTTCACGGCTGCGGATTTTCAAGCCCCTGGGTGAACTGCTTACACTGACAGAAAAACAGAAACCACAACTCTGACCACATTATCATCAAACTTTTGAACCACAAAGAATCCCAAGTCCCATGACATCCATAAAGCATTGTTTTCCTCATACTTCGCAGCAATCCAAATTGATGCCACAAGGGTAGCAGCAGCAGGTTCTGCTACAGACATCACATTTACTTCTACTCATCCACAAACTCGAAGCTGTTTCAAGCACTGCTATCACTGCTGCCATACGAAGAGTGACAGCAGCAGCAAGCACACTGACACTTCTTCCGTTTCAAGTGAAAGAATGTGTAGCCCCTCCACAGCTCTTCACCCTTCACTGTCTTCATGGGTTGGGTCCAATCATCACAAATGACGGCCCTGGGTTTATTGCCACAAAACCTGACTTGAACCCGTCCAGGTAATAGCTCACGCAATCGCAATGTTGGCGATACAACCATCCTTCGGACAAAAGCTCTTGGCACCAATGGTCTGAGCTTGATGGCTTGATTTCCTTGAACTTTTCCATAAGCCAGGGCTCCATCACGTCAGCATGCTTGGGGCAGCAAGTAGCACCAGGACATTTTGGCACAGTGGCATCATGCTGGCTCTGTAGTTCTGGCTTCAATGAGGAGCCAAGAGCCACATTAACATTAACGTTGACATGGACCCCAGACGGCACATCATCCTTCAGCTCTGTTTCTATCGCAGCACTTTTGCCCTTGGCTGTGCCATTTCGGCGCGACATCATGCCGGTTCGCCAAACTAAAATGACAACTACCGAATTTGAGGCTTCAGAACGACGACGACAACGACATACGACGAACACTCGAAGTCATCTCACTAACTATCGGAAAGGAGCTTGGCACTAGACCTTGATCAAGTCAGCATCTACATATTCTGGGTGTGTGAGCTCCTGCACACAGAATGACAGAAAAAATTGCTCATTTTTTACTTCGGCCGCATCGCAGACTGCATAATGCAGGCGCTCGAATCTATTGAATTGGCCTGCAGATCCGCAAAGTTGAAACAAAATAAATCGAGTAGCGATTCAATTGTTGTTTGAATTATATCTGTCAATTCAAGCAGACCTGTCTGAATGGCCACAGCTTAGGCACAATTGCCAAATTAAACTTGTTCTTAGACCAGGTTCAAAATTATCCATTACAGTGGAATGCTAACAAGTTCAATTTGTGGCATTTGAGCCTAAATTTGTGGCATTTGGCTCTGCCTTTTGTTGACAGCAGGTGATCTTGCTGAGAGAATTACCACAAGACATATTTGCCCGCCCTCCCTCCCTTTATGATGAGAAAGAAGGGTACCCTTCAGTTGGAAGCAAGTCTCTTGCTGACAGCCTTGCCGCCAAAATGTTTGGTTTAGTTCACAGCACATCATCCTGTTGACAGCCTTGCCAGCAAAACTTTGGTTTTGAAGAATGTTTCGGAAATCAGAGACAAACCAATTGCGCCACTAGCTCTTTAGAATATTTAGAATCCTAGTTTTGAAAACTGAATCCTGATGTTATGACTAGAGCGTTGCCACCAAACAAGGCCCACATCAAAAAACACGAATGCTAGACTTGAAGGTAGACTATTCAGATTTTCGTTTTGATCTGTGCTGGAGTTTTTTTGAGCATATATATATATATAAGTATAGAAGGTAAGGGGGTGGGGGGGGGGGCGGTCATCCAAGGCCAGAGACCAATCGCCGCATCGTTGGAACTTTCGATCTAGCTCGGAGGAGCGGCCAAACAGGAACCAACAATTTTATGGATGAGGAAAGATTTAGGGATGAGGATCTCAACCTTTTATTACCCATCACTTCCCTATAGTCTAGCTCATTATTAGTGAAGGAAAAGTGAACATGTTTCTGAGACACGAAGTTGAGCAAGACTCATGAATGCACAAATATAACAAATCCTGTGGTTATTGGAATTGCGGGCATCGCAGGACCGATGTCTACAGGCACCAAACCTGGTGCTCACTACAACCAGGTACGCTGTCCACCAAGCTTCGCAAGGGCTTTTTGTGGGACATTGAGTTGCGAAGTTGGATGCGGTTCACCTTTAGAGATGGATAGTGACATTCAAAAGTTTTGTTTGGGTGAACGCTGTTTGTGGTCAGATTTTTTGTTTGGGTGAGAGCTGTTTGTGGTCAAGATGGAGTTGGCCGATTTACTTAATGGAAGAAAGGGATTGAAACGGCCTGCAGCTAAAAGAGCTGCTCACCCAAACAAACAGCCAAAAAAGAGACCGGCCGCGGTGGGGACTCGCGATGGTCATGGCGGTGATGGCGATGGCAGCAGCAATGATGTAGAAATAGTTTTGCTACTTGATTGAAATATACCCGAAGATTTCCAAAGAAGTTGGTTCTTTAAGTTTTGAAAACTCTAGCAGAGTTGCAGTTGCAAACAGTTGTTTGTTCTTATGTTTTTGTTGGGTTTCAAGTCCCCAAGGTCGCCATATCCAGTGCCAAAGTCTGCAGAAAACCTCTCGCTCCAAAGTTGCACTGGTCATCACAAGTCTTGATTGCTTCAAAGAGCATGGCAATCAAACATGATATCTATCATACACATATTTTATGTATGTGTACACTTAGTAGACTTTCAAGTTTACACACTTAGAACTCTAGCAGAGATGGTTAGAAATATTGAGTAGGGTCGATTTCTTTATGGGCTGAGATCCTCATTCCCAAGGGCGCCAACCGCAATTAAACCAGTTTGGTTGGTAGGTGTTTTACTAGCCCCCCCTTTATCACCTATTTGATGGGGGCCTAGGCTGTGGGCATTTGTGCTGCTACGGCGTTGTGCCGACCTGTTTGGAGTGATGTTTGTGCAACACAAACTTCGTTTCTTGGCAAACCAACAAAACTCAAACAAAAATTCCAATCAAATTGAAACATGGGAATGGGAACACAATCATCAAGAAACATCAAAAGCATTGATCAAACATGATCAAACAGTTGCAACATGGAAACATAACCCGTGTGGCGTCACTCTGTGGTCCCCTCTGCTGCAGCGAGGAACAGTGGATTGGTCACGCTTTGACCTCTTTGGAGGGTGCCTTTGCATCCGCCGCGCTTGGCAAATGCTGGAAGCTGCTGCGCTGGAGATGTGGGGTGTGCGAACTGCACTGACATTCGACTTCAATGATACTTGTTTGCTATGGTGAAGTGCGTGGGTGGACGCAGGGAACACCAGGGGCTGAATCACGAACAAACAATGGCTTACAACTTCAAGACTAAAGGCAATAAAGACTTATCAATAAGAGAACATAATATTCCCACCCTGCATGATCATGTCATATATATGTTACGTTCACATTCAATCCCAGGTGCAGAAGAACCAGGCTTGCACCAAGCTCACCACGAACCACTATCCAAACAGCTGTCACTTCTCGGATATCTTGGATCTTGTCGAGAACCCGCCGTCGGAAGATAGTTGGAACCCATCAAGGTTGGTTTTGGTGAAGGAGGCATACTGCAAAACCCACAAGAAAATGTCTTTTGATGCTGGATTTTTTTTTTATTTGGGTCCATTGTGATGTGTTTCAACAGGTTGGACTAAAAACACCAATAATATTGAACTACAGTACCATAATCATATAATGTTTCAAGAATTCCAAGGGGTCCCTAATTGAGGTGCCCGTTGCCAATGGGTAAAAGATCTTCTCGGCGATCCATGACCTAGTGTGGTTTAATTGGGGCTCCTTGCATTCTTTTCAGCAAGTGCAATGGCCTGTCATGTTGAAATCTCAAAAGAAGAGCTGTGACTTTTTTGATCAGCTACATTTTCATGCACTTTCAAACATATCAAGTCACATTCACGGGGGCCCCAAGGTTTGGCAAGAAGGAGGGCTTCAAGAACGTGACCCTCAAACGGGTACATGATGTTGGAACCAAATTTCAACAGCAAAGTGACGTAAGTCTGCACGAGAACGTTACTGAATACGAGTAGGACAGGTACTGCATGACCAGTCAAGTCTAGTCTATTCATGTCTAGAACCGGGTTTCCATGAGAGAAATGGTTGGTAGTCGATAGTCTTCCGGATCTGTCTGTAGTCTATAGTTTTTGAAAAATGTATAGTCTACAGATTTCTCAATGAATACAAATTCCATTTCTTTAGCCTTTCCACCCATGGTCCAGGAGAATTTGGACAAGAATCTCAAGACCCATGATCGTCAATGTGCAGTGCCTTTTCCTTAGGATTCCTTGCACGACTTCCCAGCCTCAAACAAATACACAAAGTCATCTCAGCCGAACCTGTTGGCCACCCAAATTCTCAAACCGGGCATGGAGGATTTGCTATAGAAGGGGGGTCAAGCGATGGGCTAGCCAGTACTCCTTTGAACAGCTTGCAAAGATTTTGCTAATGGATGGTGATTCCAGGTTAGCCTTAGACTATCGGTGATACCTGTTCGAACGAGAGATGGATCCTGAACATGGTGTGATCCCTGAAGACCAGTTGTCCAGGTGCCTAACTTTTTCAAGTAACATGAGACATTTCAACATGAATTCATTTTTGAAATGCCAAAATACAACTTTCAAAATACTTTCAAGATGAATTGATTTCTGAATAGCCCTTCCCATGAGGTGCCAGAGAGTTCACCTCGATAAGTTCCGGGCAGCATGCCCAAATAACGTGTTGTATAACCTGAGCGCCAATTGCGACAAGCGGAAGAGAGTCGAGCTGAAAGACAGGACATTCCTCTTTCTCTTCTTGTGAGGATCCTGTGGGGTGATAATGTGGTGGTGTCACTAGTTGTTTTTCCGTTGATTTTTTGAGCTGTAAATATCAATATATATAAAATTATTTTTTAATCAATATAGAATATGTGTTTTCTGTTATATATAGAAATATGTCTTATCATCTTTCACTTTGTTATTCCCAAGAGTGACTCCATTATCAAACCACCAGTTCGCCAGGATCTTCCCATGCCTCACTACTAGCTCCCAGTTTTGGTGACTAGATTGCGTGTTCAAGCTGTTCCCTGTAAGACTGTGAGCGGGAATCGGGAGGGAATGATTCCATATACTTCATCAAATGTTTGTGATCAACAATGATGAGAAGGAAAAAAGCAAAACCTGTTTGACTCAGAAAATCAATCGCCATTTCTTGTTGTTTTGACCAAATCTGAGGTCGGAGACAGAGAAGCGCACGCTTTCTGGCCACGAGCGCCTGCAAGTTCTTGGTTTGCCAGTGTGGCCGCTGGCGGCTGCAGCTGCCCGTGTCGAAACTCGTCTTTCGTTTTTTGTTTTTGACTGGGAAATGGGGCGAAAAAAGTTTGTGATGTAAAATATTTTCCGATCCTATATATCATTGAATTTTGGAAAACGATTTCAGTTCAGGATCCAATGGATAACCATGGATCTATCACAGAGTGCTTTACGTTCAATGGCCGGCAATGGGATGAACTTGGCTAGTGGTGGTTTTACACTACTTATGGCTTTGCTTTGCGTTGAAGACTCTTAAATGAGTGGTAAAACTTCTTACGGTAGCAGGTCGCGTAGTAAAATTCATTGCAATGCAGGTGGTGCCGAGAAGGAGCGTGTTGATCAAAAAGCTGAGAAAAACAAGCGCTTGAAATATTTATCTAGTGACACATTTCACGAGTCAAAACAAAAGAGAGAAACAAGTCTTGAAATAGATTGTGAACGGTTATAGGTGAACTTTACTGTCTAAAACATGTAGCATCTTAAGCTTGAAACACCCAAAGCTTGATTGCGATGTTTTTTGACATTCCAAAATGATAGGGCTCAAGCTTCGCATGCCTCCGTTTGGGGATGACCCCGAAGAGAGTAGTAAGCGAAAATCCATCCCGTTTTTGAAGCAATCTCTTCAGGCTCCAAAAAAAGATGATAGTCGCTTTGTTCCATTTGGGGCTGAACCTGCAGAGTCTCAAAGGGGCATCAGGAAACCATCACTTAAAGTGAAAAAGGAGCCTGAGAAAAGGCCGATAGTTCATTTCAGTTTGAACCAGCAGAATCAGAAGCTGAAGGGCCTTCTGATTCATCGTCGGGGAGCGACTTTGAGGAGCCCAAGCCACCACAAACAGCCTTTTCATTGGGGTGGGAGGCGGCGCATCGTCAAGTGTCTGGTAATTTTTGGAAACAAAATTCGGATGAGAGGGTTGAAAAGCTTAAACGCTCTTATGACAATAGCAAGCGCCAAGCAAATGCTGCTTATTTGAGAAAGGGCGCCCAAGGCTTTTTCAAATCAAATGGTGTAGATCCAGCTCGGTTAAAGAAACTATTTGGCTCTCCATCTTGCAATTGCATCTAGGCCCCCACATACAGCATTTTTTTCTAGTTCCATCGTCATCTTGGTGGTGCATTTTCTGAATGACCAAATCAATATAATATGTTCCAGTTTTTCAATATCTATACGTATATTCAAAATACATGTTTTATTTACATACATATACATACATATGTATTTATATATATATGTGTATACATATACAATGTATATTTAGATTGTAGATTTTGAAGGGTCACCACTTCCATTCCCAGGTGCTTCAAAAGAATGCTTTCGGCAGTTCCAGGGTTCAAAGGAGTTCACCTCTTTCCTGGACAAATTTTGGACTTTGGGCAAGCAAGATCAAGATGCTCGAGTAGTTTGGTAGCACATCAAGAGTTCTTAAGGGGATATTTGACCATCAATTCACTTTTGCCTACTGAACCTCTACCTGTCACCACCACGACTCAGGTTCAACAAGCTGGGAGCATTGCTGCTGGCTGCGAGCTCTTGGACAAGAAGATCAGTCCCAAATGCCTGGCCAGTTTGCTTGGAATTGGGTCGAATCGTTTGCGTCGAGTGGAGGGGGGTGCTCCTGACTTACGCTATGGGAAAAGAGAATACAAATCCAAGCCTTCCACATTTACCATTGACAGCTTTCTGCAAATATGCTACCACAATATTGCAGAAACACTTCCAGACAAGTTTCTTGATACAAAACATCTCTCCTGTAAAGGTTTCCAGTTGGTCTTTTTTCCCAGTGTACTGGTCATTTGGCCCACGTGTGGCCAAAGACTCAGGCATGTTTCTGGGTTTTTCCCGAACAACAGCATCAAGTGATAAAGTGGACATCAGCTGTACAGGTTTCACTGAAGAGGAACCAAAGGCACCCAAGTATGTGACTGTCCTTTCGCAGGAGAAGTAGCTGATTACACTTCGCATAATGGGGTGAAGAGGCATACATGAACTCAAGGGCTGCTCAAGAGCCACATAATGACCAAGTGCACATGAAAGACACATGAGCACAGCTGTGATCATCAACAATGAGTTCCCTTCCACCACAAAGTCACGTGATGTGTCACCATAGTACAAATTCTCCGGCCACCTTTTGGACGCCGAAACACATATGCTCACAAATGAGCTGCACTTGGTGCCCGCAAGGCTCTCGGGTTGCAGCTGCTGAGTGCTTGAATCCACAAGCGAAGGCCACGTGAGCAAAGACAATTGTGGTCATCAGAATGGATCAAATCCAAGGCGCAACACTTAACCACATGACCACCTTTTGCGCAACCAAAGTCCTCCATGTTGGCAATGGCCCTGTGCACCAAGCAGCTCAAAATATCATCCAAAGTCAAGTGATTAAACTCTGGAAAGGCCATCTTGAGCAATGGTAGCCAGTGAGACGTTGCACGGCTCCCGAAATGCAACCTGTCAAAATCAAGAAACCCGCGAAGTTTGCCCATTGCACTCTCAAATGAAGATTGCCCACAGCACCTGCGTACAGTGTTTGGTTCACATGACATATGTTCACAAAGGCAAAACTACATGGAAAATAACTTATGTATTTTGAAAACGACTGCAGAATATTCCCTTTGTATGATGATTTGCACACCCAATGCCTCCTAAATGTGGATGTCGATGGGAAACTTGTAAGAGAGTAGCCAGAAGCTATTGCAAATTGATTCTCAATTGTCCGAAGTTTCTGGTCCACTTGCTGGGCTAAACTTGGCGGCTCATCTGACACAAAAGATGAAGGCTGCACATGAGGTGTGGTCCACATTGAAGGATTGCTGCGTGTGATGTTGCCCTTGATCACATGGTTCGGCTTCTTCTCCTGGTCCTTTTTCTCCTTCTTCTTCTTCTTGTCACTGTTGGTAGCAGGTGTAGAAGACCACATGAAGGTATTTTGCATCATGGATGATGCCACCATCACTGGCAGCATCAAGTGTGGAGCACCAATGGTCCTCTTCGAAGAAGGCATGGCCCACAACAAATGAGGATCAGCCACGTGGCAAAAAATTGAGTAGAAAGGTCGATTGTCCAAAACATACTTTGCATTGCAAAGATACTATAATTCAGAAAGCCACATGACATGACTAGGACCTGAGTGCTGACAAATACATCCCTGGCAAAATCAGTGTGTTCTTTCTTGTGATGCTGTTTATTTGTGGTCTCAAAACCTGCTCCATGTTCTTTCCTGATTCCTGATTCTAGCTAGGGACAAATTTGCACCTGGTTTGGCATTTGAGTGGCTGACTGCAATGATGAGAACTCATTTGCTGTTGCTTCAAGGCACTTTCCAATGAATGTCACATTAGTTTGTACAATTTTCAAAACAAGAGGTTCAGCTTTTTCCAAAAGTCAGTACAAGAAACAGCCTTTGAAGGAAAGGCGGCTAGATTGCTGTGAAGACACACACAGGCTGCCACTTTTTTCACATGGGGGCACGCCATCTTCACATGAGGGCACACCATTGATATTCACATGGAAGAGAAAGTGGCCTTAAGAAAAAATTCACACATGAGCACGTAATGATGGGCACGTGATTGCTGCGGGCTATAATGACCTGTTGGTCATTTCTTGGAGCCATAGTTTTTCTTCGCAGCAGGTTCATTGTCCATCTTGTGCTTCAAGCGTCAAATACATCAGGTTTCACATGGCCAGGCTCTTGCCTCTCACTTGAAAGCATCGGAGCCTTTTTCTTGACCAGATCCCACTTCTCCCACATGTATTTGTGGCATTCTTCCAAAGCGCTTTGCCACTTGACATTTGTCAAATTGAATGCTCTACTGAAAGTCTTGTTTTGATAAGGATGTACAACACTTGACCCCTCACTTTGCATTTCACCCTGAACCGCCATGCATTTTCATCCAAAGTAAGGGAAAAATCACGAGAAGGAAGACGTCAGGAGTGTGGTGCACCTTTGGTCCAACAACACGTGAAGAACTTGAAGGCTCTGCAGGCTCTGCAGCTTCTGTGGCATGAAGGGCACTATCACCTGAAGCCTCAAGTGAAGGTGGTTCCAAAGTAGAGGACAAGGATGCCAGGACTTCTTGGACTGGTTCAACATGACTAGCATCCTCCATCACAATGTCTTCATTCAAGCCAGAAACATCTTGATCACCACCTTGCTCCTCACCAGAGTTCAGGGCCACTTGATGTTCGGTAGGACCAGCTGCCTCATCAGACCACCATTTCCTGGACCGTCATCGCCATCATGGTTTTCATCACTGCCATGTCCATCCTGATCATCATCACTTGATGGTTGCCTCTTCCTCTTGGATGATAGCTTTGCTTTAGCCTTTGGGCGCCCTTTCGCCTTGGCTTTCGCCTTCTTGGCCTTTCAGGATTGCTGGCATGACACACGAACAGCGGCAAATTTTGATGAGGCAGAACAATTGCTTTACGAAAACAGCAGAAAAACAAAATTCACTTATTCAACAACCAAGAACCTTCTTCTCCTGGACCTTCTCCTGGTACCAGTGCATCCATTGTTTTTTCTTGCGCACATGGTCACATGATGCGACTTTGTCTCTCAACGATTTGTAATTGTGCCGTTCATCGCCATCCATGTTCTCCAAGACATCCTGAACCAACTTCAGATCAGAGACATCATCTGAGAACCTTTGTACGGCAGCCTTTTGCTTGTCCCCTTCCACAATCGAGGTAGGGTCCAAGTTAAAGTGTTTGGCCAAAGAGACAAGCAATTGCTGACGTGACTTGCGATTGACAGTGCCCTCAACACACACAAGATAACTTGCAACAGCACACAATTGATAGAAAGGTCACAGGTCACATGAATAGTGGCCAATCACATGTTCAAGAAAAGGTTGTGATGCTGAAGATGATTCCAAACAGAGCCACCCCTCACTCATCACTGGCACAGCAGGTACAACCTTATAGCTGCTTGGATCAAACATTGTGAACCACTCAGCCTGCCCATTGGGGTCCAGAGAGAAATAAGTTGATCGTCCCCCTCCTGGGGTTTCAATCAAAGGCCACGTCATTGCAGACCAAAGATGTTCATGCAAAACAATCATTGTCTTGTTTTCGCCCTCCTCCAAAATCATCATTCTTCGGCGCAAGCTTGTCAACTGAGCATCCTTTACTGCAACAAAGTGCTACATGTGCTTCTATCTTGAGGCAAAAGAAAATATGAACAATGGTGTGGGGGACATGACAAACAAAATGCTTCAAAAACACATTTTTTACCAAGGGGAAATTACAAACAACTAAAGTCTGCTGTAATATCAAGTAAGGTCTCCTTCACTTGCATCCCCTGGCTATGCAAAGACTTCGAAGTGTATCGGCGGAAGCAAGCCCAAGCAGCATATGACCGAACAAGACTCTCTTCAGTGACAGAAGTCCAGCGACCCGTCGAGTTCATGATGCGGCCAAACATTTTAGGCAGCTTGTGCCTCTTGCTAAGCATCAACTTCTTACCAAACTCATTTGACTTTGTCTTCTTGAAATAATTGAAGAATGAGTATCGGTTGATTGCAGCAGGATGGCCCACATAACGGGAATCAAGGACATTACTTGTGTTCACCACATGTTGGCAACAAGTAGGAGTAATCTTCTCATGTGCCCTATCTTTTGTCTTCACTCGTAGACGTTGGTGCAAGTCCTCCACAGCCTTGGAGTCAGGAGGCTTTTGGATGATGCGCGTGAGGATGTCAAGAGCTGGCTCCAAGTCCACCTGATTACCGCGTGATTGGCACCAGTCCGCCATCTCAAAGCATTGCAGCATGATCCTTGTTGGAGCATCAATGCAAATTCGCAGGTCCTCAGCCAGCCCTCCATCATCAATACCAGAAAGCTCAAGTGAAACTAGAGATTTCCAATCCCATCTCATTTGTTTCAAGACTCTGGCACTCAGAGCATCATGTGACTGAAGCACATTGGCATAGCAATGAGGGGGGGGCCCATGCTTTGATAGACTGGAAGCCCTATTGCCCATCAAATGAACAACATATGACAGGGCCTTTTGGGCTGCTTTGCCTTCATCAATGCACCAGTCAAAAAGGTCCGCTAAACTTCCAGAAAGCACTTGAGCCAGACCTTGTAGCTGACCACACTTCATCCAGTCTTTCACCATGGACACTGAGTAAGCAACTTGGTCAGAAGCAGATTTCACATGAAGTATGTGTTCCGTGTAACAAGTCCACAGCACTTGCCCCACACGTGAAATAATTGAAGCCTCCTCCCAAACACGATCAGTCAAACACTTGTAGACCAATTGCAGCCCTCCATTACCAGCGTCTCGCAATTTCTTGAGATTGAATTCTGAGTCAGAGGGGTTTTCATTTTCAGCAGCATCATCATGATCATCATCATCATCATCCAAACCATGGTGCCTCAAGTAAGCTTCCAGAATCATTTTACTCGCCCAGAATGCTAAACCACCGGGATGTTTTTGGACAACAAGCTTTGTGATTCCAAGAAGTCAAACTCATCACATGATCAAACACAGCTTTCTTTTCCGAGTGAGTTCTGCAAGGCATCTTGAAGTCATTCGCAATGCGGTCCATGTACTTCTTGAACAATAATGACTCCTTTCAGTGGGGTCAAGGTTTGTTTTCTCAAGTGACTTAAAAACAGTTTTTAAACTTATACAACTGTAGTATGTCCCAGTACATGCAATTGAAAAACTTTTGTATTATGGAAAAAAACAAGATGCAACAAATTGGCAAGCCCACTACCTAGTCACAGTCTTAGAGCCAACACTTTAAAAAGGTTGAAAACACATGTAATAATAAATACCAAAAATGAATGAAAGCAGAGTCAAGTTTCACATGAATGCACATTAAAGAAGTATTGCAGGGCCTCTTGCTTTTCACTGAAGAATTGGCCTGTGGAGAAGGGTTTGTAATTGACACCCCAAACATACTGGCAAGCAAGCTGGCTTTGGATCGTATGATTCTTTTCTCCAGCCAGTTTCAAATCATTTGCCAGGCGGTGATAATAGTCCCAGTCACTTGAAACCATCATGTGATTGGCCTGCATGACAGACACAGCAGCCATGCCATCACTCCCCTGATCCATCAGCAACTCCAGGACAGGCTGAGTGGCTGCAACTTCCAGCGGGTTCTCATTGTTGATATCAATGAAATCACATGATGCCACACGAGGGCAAAACTTTGCAAGGGCTTCACAAGTGACACCCATTCCTCATCAGGCACATATGATGTCAATGATCTGTTCATCAGGAGTTCAAGTTGATGTGACAGGGCCTGCGTGTACTTGTACGATTTGAGTCTCTGGGACTCCTCTCGCGCAACCAGTCTTTCAATCTCCCTCTCCAAAACAAACTCATTCGGGGCCACCCTTTTGCTGCCTGAAAGCGCTTGAGATGTGCAAAATGCAGCGAGGTCCTTCTTCGTGCTGTAGGCAATTGACACTTGTCCCATGAGTTGAAGCATCAGTGATGATGGTCACATGAGAAGCATCTTCAAATGATTTCTTGGAAAGGTTAAAATACATTGCTTGCAGTTTCCTTTGCCATTCACAAGCAACTGCTTCTCCATCATCATAGCAGCCTTTCGCAAAGAAATCTTCTTCTCACGTGAATCCTCAATTAGGTCCCAAATTACAGCAATATGCGCCTTCTTTGCAATCTGACCCTCTTCATCTTGGTCATCACGTGGTTGCCTTAAAAGTTGAGTGATATAATTTCCTAAGCAAATAATTATTCAACAACAACACCAAAAACACAACCAAAAACCAAAACAAAACACAGCCAAACTAACTAGCAAAGAACACCAATGCTATCATTTCGTGCAGGACACTTGACATTTGACCTGATTGGGATTTGTTTGTTGGTGAACTGGCTCAGGTTGCTCCAAATGAACACATGCACAATTTCGGTCAAACATCTCAACACAGCTCCAGTCAGTTCATTGAAGAATTGTGCGGTCATGGCTCCAAAGGCCTTGCAGCGACGTTTCTTTCTGCTTCTCTTGGCACACATGACGAAAACAACCAAGTCCCCGAAGCGAAGTTCTCCGTCGTCAGACCAAATGACAGTCAGAAACCCACTCTCCCTCATTTGATACCACTCATTCCCCAGGCTCTCCGCTATCATGTTGTGATGCTGCCTGCACACAGTCTGAAAACCAGAGACCATTCCTGCAGAAGTAACAGTGAGACCAAATGAACCAGCTGAGATCCTAGAACCATGAGTGCTCACAGCCACACGTGACGAAAGTGAGGTCAAGTGAGCAATCTTCTCCAGAGTTGCATCAAATGCCTGCTGTATCCTGCAAGAGTCCAGCACATCGGAGAAGAAATAGCACATCAACAATGTGCTTGCGCAGTTGGCAGGAACGGCGTTGTGCCTGGAAAGGCTGTTCTGGAGCAAGGGGTTGTCTTTGTCAGGAAAAGATCATACAAAATGGGAGAAAGAAAGATCCAACACAAAACACATGACAACATCACAGACTATGGCCATCATGGACCTGCGCCAGCATCACAACTAAAATACAACTAGAAGTCAACGCTTGGTATTTGGTGGTTTAATTTAGGCGCCAGCAACATGTCTTACACCTGCTAATTATTTTGTTACAGCTGATTTGAACCTACTCANGATTGCTGTGCCAAGACGAAGGATGTGAAAAATATAGGTTGTATTGATATATGAACCCACAGCTATGAGCGAGATGCGGCTGTAGAAAGGACTACTAGGCAAAGGAATTGCCCGCTCCGTGAACTGATGCACTGGTATGGTTTCTGAGCTGTTGTCCAACAATGGATTCTCCACCTGAAGCTGATTTGAACCTACTCAGTGGTGCAGTTCCATCAAGACAATTTCAGCATCATTTGACTTCTGCAGAGAAAAACCATAAAATAAAAAAATACATATATATATATATATATGTACAGATTTAGATTTATTAGTGGGACCTCCACCACCACTACTTATCTTATTACTAATACTATCTCCCATTACTAGGTGTGAACTGCTGCAACCACCCCAGCCCAACCTGTCTTGGACACCACGGAGATGCAAATGATCTGACAAGTCAAAGCAGAGAGCAAGATCCTTGAATCGCTTCTGCAAGCTTTTGGCCGAAAACCAATCACTTGAATTTCCAGTTAAATTCTGGAAACTATCCGACAAATAGCCCAGATCCCAAAAGATGCGAATGTCACTTGAGAAGCAGTAGGCGACTAATGCTGGCCAATCATGTGAAGGTAAAACCAAATTCTTTGCTCCAATTGGAACTATTGGCACCTCAGGTTGTTGCCACTTTGCATTGATTGGTCTTGCCGGAACCGCCATCAAGCTAGAATCTCAAGTGTGGTGGAAAAAGGACCGGAAGATAAAATTTGAAAGCAATTGATTGCCTTTGAAAGTGGAAACCATATACTTCATTTGCGTCATCTTGTTCATGTTGAGTTTTGAGTTCAGCGTTCATTTGTTTTGGAAGTGTTCCCTTTGTCAATGGAACGAGTTTTCTTAAGTAGGCTGTTTGATCCTGAAATGTCAATCTTTACACAGATGAATTTCTTGCATCCAGAAGCCATACAAAACCCAACGTTTATTTACATGAAACACAAAGTGTGTGTGTGTCTGTTCAGTAGTCTAACATGTGAAGGCCGCCTTGAATCGAAGAAGATAGCACTCATCACACCTGCAACAATCAAACAAGACCAAAAATGAAAAGAAACGTGAGAAAGAGTTTTGCCAGTGCCATGTATTTTGTTATTGTGAACGTGTTGGGTATGACCAGGCATGATCACAACAGGAACATGTTTTTTAAACCTCCAAGCTGATCTCCATGTATTTGCGCAAAGTGGAAATGATGACTGAGCGTTTACTCAAGGTCGTCACATGAAGTCCAACTCTGGTCTGATTGACTCCCTCTACTGAATGAGCCATGGCAAATGAAAGCAAGAACATAAATGGCATTGCTGGATATTAAATATTTGTTTAATCTGACAAAGTAAGGCGATAATCTTTCATGATAAGCAACAAGCCATGGCAAGTCAGTCCCATACAAAATTTCCAGAGACAGACACAAGAAGTAGCGACGAGAATGAGATTCAAAATTTAGTGCCAAGAGAAAGTTCTCTGTCGCATGAGATGGCATGATGATCCTGAAGACCTCACATGATACCACTTGATATCACTTGCTGAGATCACAGGAATGCCACATCACCTGGCGACATGGGCTCTGGGGACTCAACACCATCACCATCAGCTGCATCAGGCAGGCGCACGGCCAGCAACTTCAGCAGCAGCAACCCCACCATGGCCATCAGAATCACGTGGTTCTTCACCAGCGGCACCTTGCACTTGACGAAGCCTGTCGAAGAATGGATGCACGTGAACCCTATATCACATCCATTTGGGCACCGAGAAAGGTCAGTGAAGCACTCAAGCACGCCACATGAAACACGTAAGCACATCGCAAAGCCTCCAATGGGTACTGAGCATCATTGGGGTCGCATGGCTCGAAACAAATGACACAGGTGACTTCACGTGATGACTCTTCTCCACGTGACCCTGGCAAAATTGTCAGGAGGCGCCCCCATCGCCTTGCTCTGTGCTGTCCTGGCTATTACAGCCAGGCGATCTTCATGTGAAGCGTGAGACTGCGCCTGCGGCTGGGTGGATTTGGAGGCACAGGGAATTGTGGTGGATACTCCAGCAGATCATTCTGACCACCAGCATGCCACCAAGACTGCCACTGCAGCAGCTTCTTCTCGGCTCCCCTTCTCTTCCAGTGCTCATAGTCAGCCAGTGTGGTGATCCTCAAGTGGGAAGCTTCAGCTGCATTCCAAGGACACCAACAGGTCGACGTATCCTTGTCAAAGCATGCATGCAAAGATGCCGAATCCCACTCTTGCTCATCACCATCAATCACTGGCATGAAGGACAGGAACCACAGCTCACTGCCTGGGTCAAACCACAGGAAACACAGTGGGAACCTTGCACTCCAGCTCCTCCAGACTGTCTTGAGACCTCCAGACTGGGTAGCCATCTTTGGAACCAACTTTGAAGTAGCAACCAGCCACAAGCTTCCTGAGACATCAAAGGGTTCAGTGAAGGACTCTATTACATCAAGTGTATCAGTGTGTGGAAACAACATCATGTGGTTGCAGTTTACCAAACATCAATTGCTTTGCATCAAAACAAGACAATACAATTCAAGGGTTTGAGTTCAAGACTGTGTCAGAAGACTTGTGTCCTTTTATGGACTTCTACATGTATCATTGCTACTATCAAGTTGAGTGAGCTTGATATCACTGGCAGCCAAGAGACTCATCCTCAGTGAGTTCAAACCCACCACCATGAACCATCAGTCCATGGCTATCCATGAGGGTCATCTTAGATGGGACCTCAATCAAGGAGTTCAAGGTTTTCTGCCGCTTTGCAGACCTATCATCAGCAGGAATCATGGCTTCTGCTGGATTCACAGCAGCCAGGGCTGTCAGGGCTGGGTCGCACATGTGATGAAAATCAAATGTAGTCTTAGGACTCTAATTGAAAGTATATGATAGATTGTATGTTTCAATGATGTGTATTGCAGAAATCATGTCACTGTAGAGTTTCATGTTGCATGAAATGCGTGCATTACAACTTCACTGGCAAGTCAAGCCTAGCTTTCTTTTGATGTGTAAAAAAAAAGAACACAAACATGCTGTGAATCACAACTGCAAGACTGAAAGGCGCACCTCAAACCTCATTCACACAAATGCACAGACTCTATCCAAAGGAATTGTTTGTATTCAATCAAAATTGCAACACCATTCCAACTGCAAACAACATTGCACAGTCACATGTATGTAATAATGACATCTGCAAGATGATCTCACAAACAGTAACAATGACATGTCCAGCACATGTATGTAGCCAGAAGGCTCTGCAGATTGACATGACCAAAATTCAGAGCTGTAAATTCACAACAGACTAAAAATGTATTGTTTGCTTTCAGTGTAGCCAAAAGGGCTCTTGTTGAGTTGATATTCTGTCAGTGCATCAATTACACAAATCCACTACCAAGTCTAGCAATGATGGCTTGAACTTAAATGAAGTGGTTGAACACTCTGTGTAGCCATGATGGCTTCAACCCAAGTGACATGGTTAAACAATATACCTGAAGTATGTAGCCATGATGGCTTCAACCCAAAAGAAATGCTTGAACAATATATGTATAGCCATGATGGCTTCAGCTCAAGTGAAATGTTTGAACAATATATGTAGCCATGATGGCTTCAACTCAAGTGAAATGGTTGAACAATATACATGAAGTGTGTAGCCATGATGGCTTCAGCTCAAGTGAAATGTTCGAAAAATTTGTGTAGCCATGAAGGCTTCAACCCCAGTGAAATGGTTGAACAATAAGCATGAAGTGTGTAGCCATGATGGCTTCAACTCAAGTGACATGGTTGAAACATATGTGTAGCCATGAAGGCTTCAACTCAAGTGAAATGGTTCAAGAATTTACCTGAAGCATGTAGCCATGATGGCTTCAACTTAAGTGACATGGTTGAAACATGTGTGTAGCCATGATGGCTTCAACTGAAGTGACATGGTTGAAAAATATCATTGCAGCCATCATGGTTTGTCCATCCAACTTCAGACTTGGAGTGTAGCGAAGACAAGACAGAAGTGCATTATTTTCCCAGCATGCCATAGCATCAAAGCAGCCCATGCTGCAGAAGCAGGAAGTCTCTAGATCTATTCATTATCACTCTGAGAGCCTTTGCCCTTCTTAGAGTAGTTTCCACTCTTGCTGTAAGACCTTTTGCTGCCCTCACCAGCCGCAGATACGCTGATACCAACTTCTTGGAGGTAGTAGAAGAAGACATTCATGTTTGCCTCTGTGTAGAGCAGGTGCAAGTCATCATTGGCTTTGGAGCAGGCTTTGCATATAATGGAGGCACCTTCATCACCCACAGGCAGATCCACACTGTCATCTGGGTCAAAGGTATCAGCTTTCTTTGCTTTCTTTCTCTTTTTCTCTGCCTGCTCAGTGCCAAACAAAGGATCCACAGAAGATCCAGCTTGGAAGACTTTCTCATTCGCATATTGATCAAAGATTGCAGACCCTTGCTGTCTTTCAAAGAAGGCCTGGCCTTGGGGTCAAGCTTGTCACTTGTTACCACATTGCAAAGGCCAAAACAAGAGGCCCTGATTTGAAGCCACAACTTGCCACCATCAGTCTCTTTGATGAAGTATGATGGGATCTTCCAAGATTTACCAGTGATTTCCACTGAAATGCAGTGTTGCACAGACTGCTGCACATCAGGACTGCCACCATCACGGTTTGATGCCATCAGAAAAGGCAAACAGTAAGAACACTTATTCAGGTTTCAGGTTTGATCAGTCAAAGCTGGCATAGGCTCACCATCCAAAAACAAGTTCCACAAACAATCCAAGAAGTTCAACAGTACAGTGCAAGATTCAAGTGTATCCTGATTGGAGAAGAGTGTACATAATGACAGTGACATTGTATCATGCACGTGCTTGATTCAAGAAAGTCTTTTTCAAAATTTTTTTCACGCGCATACACTGCAGCTTCAAAAAATCAATGTGGTGGCTTACCAGGCCTGGCTTAAACAAAAGCATTTGGTTGCTATGCTACACTAAGTAAATAAAGAATGTTCAAAACCACAAAACTCTTGGTGTGTAAGCCTATAAGCTATTTGTAGCTAGTTCCATGAAAGCCATTGGCACACTAAGGCAAGCCATCAGGCTACAAAGTAGCATCAAATCACTTTTTGGTCTTTGCTTTCTTTTCAGCATGTGCCTTGCTGCCACTTGCTGTATCCTTCCTCTTTTTCTCATCTTGCTCAACTCCAGCTTCATCACTTTTGCCTTCAAGGCACAGGCAATCATGTTTGAGAATATCCTTGGAGTTGAGGATCACTGTCACCTTCAGGTTTTTGTGGCAGATAAAGCTCTCAGCCATATTGCTATCATCATCCTTTTTTGGCTTAGTGGATGCCACTATCCAGAAAGGTGCAATCATGCCAGCATAGTCGCCCTTTTCATCATTGTATTTGAACATCTTGGGGGGATGAACATAGTATGATGCCTTCTCATTCAAGGTTGCCACTGCATGCACCTTTCTAGCAGCTTTCAAAGATATGTTGGCCACTTTGTCAGTGACTGGACTCAAAACCAACTCATTTTTTTTGAAGTCCATGCCAGCCCATACATTCTTTGTGGGAACCTCCTGGTACAAGAGATTTGGCACAGTCTTTGTTTGGGTGGACTTTTGAAGGTCAAACAAGAGCTTGAAGACAGTGCATTTCTCATTCTCTTCTTCCATGACCACCACTGGCATCAGCTTGGGTGCATTCTTCATGTCAAGCATGGTGGGTGGCTTGCAGTTGGCGACCTTCAGGCAATCAATGATTTCAGAGTCTTGCACCGATATCTTGCATTTTTGCTGAGACAACATGTCTACATTTTGTAGCTCCAGGGCGCCAGGCTTCAGTGCAATCAAAGTCCAAATCTTTCCTGGATGCCCTTTGTGGATGTAATGGTTGCCAACCTTTACATCAATCTTGCTACATGCAAGAAATCTTGGATCTTTTGCCTCCTCCAATTGGACCAATTTGGTGGAGAAACTGTCAGTGCGAGTTGCAGCCTCTGGCAGGGAAGCTTCAACACCTGGTCCATGCATCACCTCAAGCCTGAAAGCTTCAGAAATTTCAGTCAAGTTGTGGTACTGCTTGTTCTCCCTTCCTTGCTGCCATTTTCCTGTCAGCAACAAAGCTGTTCTAATGGCTGCTTTGCCAAAGCGCCTGTACTTGACTGCAAGTGAAGATGTGTAGGTTGTCCAAAGCTCCATCAGCAATTTTTCAGCTTGAGCTACTTGGCTTTGCGTCTTTTTAGATTTGATCCGACCCAAATCAGCTCTGGTGATGAGCTTTGCCAGTCCATCTTGGCTTTTGTAGGTGGTTAAATTTGCTGCCACGCAGGCAACTCTCACCATGGGGCATAAGTCATTCTCTTGTGATTGCAGACAGAAAGTCCTGGCCTAAGGCCACAGAAGCACCATAATCTTTGCTGAATGCAGCTAGAAAGGGGATGAGGTCCCCTGCACCTCCACTGTTGTGAAAACATACATACATTCATAGATACATACATGTGTAGCATATATATTTATGTGAAATGCATTGACTGGAAATAATCTAGGGTAACTATCTTTTCAAAACAATATTGTGATGTATAGCCACTAAAGTCAAAAACAAAATGAGATCAATAGCAACCAAAGCACCTGAGTACAACCTACAAACTTGGCAATAGCCTTGTATTGGTCACCCTTCTTGAGGGATGGCCCTTGGCAACATTCTAGAGCAAGTTGGTTCCAATCTTCTACATGCCCACCTTTTGCTTTGACAGCTGCAGCAATGCTGCTGGCCAATTCAATCTCAGACTGCATCCCAAAGATGCTGTTGCTCATGTTGAGAGCATTTTGAATGAGATCAACCAGCTCTGGGTGCTTCTCTTCGACAAAATATGGCAAGACCAACCACTGCCAGCCATTGTTGATCATTTCAATCAAATCCTTGTCAGAACCAGATTGATAGAGGTGTGGGCCAAGCTTCCCATTGGCATCTGCAAGGTCTGCTTCTAGGGTGTCGACACCAGCCAATACTGCTTTCACAAACTGGCTGGTGTGTCCAGAGGATAGGCTTGCATACCTTTCTGCCCCTGTGACAGGAGCCATGTTAGGTGACTCACTGCAAAGGGCTTTGAAATCAGCAATGGCAACTTTCTTCTTGTCATTGTCAGGATGCAGCTCAGTGCACGCACTGTGCAACATGTTCATGTCTGCTCCTGCTTGCACAATCTGCAATCCTTTGTTTTGCATCCCATGTGGATTCACTAAGGTTCCACTGCGGTTTTTTTGGTGAACCACAAAGGAATCTGCCTTCAAATTGGCAAAGTGAGCTACTTGCTTTTCCAAAAGCGAAGCTTTGATGCTCTTCCACTTCTGAAGAGGTGCCAAATCACTTTCGATGAAGTCTGCAATCTGCTTGGACACCGATGTGTCCAAAGACATGACAGCAGAGTCGAGAAAACACAGTCAAATGTTTTGTGTGTTGAACCACTCAACTTGCAGGGTGTCAATATTCAATTCTTTGTTGTCACACATGTGGAAACATGCAGTGCATTTGCATCAGCATCCAACATGTGGCAGACAGTGTATCCAAAATCTGGATGTAAAGGTGCTGCGCAATTTGTAGCCAACAGTGGCTGATCTCAAAAAAAACATTCTGTGCCAATGTGTAGCCAACAGGGCTTGAAATTGAATAACTTTTTTGGCAAGTTTGTAGAGGCTGCAGATGGCATGTTAAAAAAACATTGAAATGAGGCATTGGCTGATCAAATTACCTGGCTTAGCTAACCACTTAGCCAAGTTAGCTAACCATTTAGCAAACTTGCTAAACATTTAGGTAAATAGGCTAAATAGTTAAGATTTTTAACCTTAACTACTTAGCAACTGGGCTAAATACTTAACATTTTTAAGGCTATCTTCTGTAAGTTCTATAGGACTTAGCTATCCACATTGCTAAATTAGCTAAGTTGATCGACCATTTACAATCCCTAGTAGAATATGCAACTGACTTGTATTAGATTCTATATCCCTTACATGTCACATAGCAAACACTTACTAAGTCACATACAGGACTGATAGCACTTAGCAAACCCGCGGTTCATCCAAGCATCTGGGATGAACGTGTCCCAGGTGAGAGGGATTCGAACCAATTAATTCAGCAAGTCAAAAAGGTAATATATGAAACTGTTTTAAATAATAATATTTGTATTTATAATTATATTCGTGGATTTTTATATACTTTTGCTTTGCCGTATTTATATAACTTTAGTATACGCTTAACTAAAGTAAGCCAATAAGAAATGTCCACCAAGAACCTCAAGCAAGTTGTTATACACAAACTCACAAGTATGTAAACCATCTGGAACGTATGTGGGTGTTTCTACAATGAGCAATGTTTGTTAAAACCGCCCATGCTTCAAATACAGGTTTCTTTTTAAAGGCTGCATGCGTGCCTGCAGAGAGCCGCTGCCATTGCGGGCAGGGCAGCTGCTGGAGAGTGGGGTGTTGAACTCCTTTTTTTTAGACAGGGTTAATTCTGACCGTTTTTGCTTTTGGGGCAAGGCGATCCTGCAAAGACCAGCCAATTAAAAACTATAGAACTAAGACCTGCCCCCCCGTATTTTTAAGGCCACGTCTTTCAGGATCAGTCCTTTTTAACATGTTAAATCAGAGTAGACGTTTCCCAACAAAAGAAGTGGATCTATACTGTTCAACATGCCAAGTGTGCACAGACACATTCTCTGTTATAAACATGTTTTTAGAAAACATCCATTGCTGACTGCTGTTTTCGGTACACAAAACTTTTAACAAATAGGATTTTCTGCAGTTGGGGATCAATTTAAGCTGGCGCCCAGAAATATACGAACGTTGTCACCATGCCTGCCATGGAGAAGAGAGAGCGTTTCGTAGCAATCTGGAAAATGAAGAGCTGCTATTTGGAGTACAAGAAAGTGAAGACTAGTGACCAGCCCGATACCCGTAGACCTGCTGATTTCACAAGCAAACGCAGTTGGGAATCAGCTGTTTTTTTGTGGCGTACTGCAATTCGTGAAGCTACAGAAGCCACACCCAAAAATTTAGAGGGATCAGAAAAATTTGCTGTTCATCCCTTTCAATGAATTGGCGTAATCAGGGCGTCAAAGCTGATATATTGCTGTGGGTTTGTCCACTGCATGCTGCAAAAGTGTTTAATTAATCGCGCAAGGATCAAGCTTATACCAAAATGACTTATATGGACACAAAGGGGCATTGGGAAAGGGAGAAATCGAATGCTGAGATGATGTCTCACTGTTTGCTGCGTGTTTTTTGTTTTGGATGTAAGTTGAGATGAAAAAGCTCTCCTGCTCATGAAACCCAATTGCCCAATTCTACCTGCCACTTCAAGTGAACTTATAGTTTTGGTTCGAGAAGGGGTTTGTAGCGAACGGATCCTTCCAAACCGTGGCCCGCAAGATGTCCTGTTTAAGTCCAGAGCTGAAGGCAAAGGTTGATGGTTTGATTGAGAAGGCGGAGCAAGGTGGGCTGGTCCGGCACATTTCCAATCTGTTACCCATCCTAAAGAACCTCAGCCTGTTTTAGAATAGCAGCAAGTGTTTGTTTTCAGAATATTTGTGTTCAAGTTCAGGTGTTGAGCTAGTTTTTAGAACCATCGCTTCTCTCCAATCTACATGCCGGTTGGTTCCATGAGAGTGTACATATAGGATCCACATAAGGTTTGCAATCTGTTAATCCCGTGTTTGTCCAATCTTTTGATTTTTTTGGCTGGTCCAATATGTGAGATCGCCCATGTTTACCTTTGAGGTCTGAGAGTCTGGCGTGGACACTACGTATCGATCCCAGCTTGGTCCATAGTCACGATCACAATCGTGACGGAATAGGTTTGAGCTCCGCAGACGTACACTCGCTCTGCTCTGCTTCTCAATTGAATTTGGCTAACTGTTTGTCACTTGCATTTGACTCCATTTGGTTTCCATTCTTCATTCAATAATATTCTGTGGATCCCATCTTGGAATGTCAATTGGAAATACAGATTGGGATTACTACTTGTTTTATTGCCATCATTTTCACCAACAAATTGAGGAAATTCTAGCTGTGGGCTGGGATGATTCAGTCCCAAAGCCGGTATGCGTGGAACTTGATCCCGAAGCCCAAACACGTGTTGCAGCATTCAACGTGAACCTTGTGAAGCAAAGCAAGCTAAGTTTACACCCCTTAGCTTCTGTGGATCCCAAGACGGTGAAATACAGCTCACTTGCTGCTTCGCATACCAGCGCAGTTCTTAGTTTGTGTTCCCCATGAGAAGGCAGAGTCTATTATGGGATCACCCCAACTTAGCCCTGAGGGCCTCAAAGCACATGATGCAGGATTTACAATGCTGTTTGCACTCTTAGGGGTATATTTTTCCATTCTTTCTTGAGGAAGCTGCGAGAATGAACCCTGTACACATCAGAACCACTTGCTAGATCATCGTCCATCACCAGAAGTACATATTCATCCTCAAACCCCGTTTTTTTTGCAAATTTCTTGTCAGCTTTTCGGGTAACGTGAGAACCAACCACAAAGCCCAACTCTTGCACCAATTGGTGGGCGCCAGAGATAGAACCATCTTCATTGTAGTGGGGGTCAGCATGTTGTGCATATTCATGTGATTGTTTCCAACAAACACACCTATTTCATATCACCTATTTGAAATCATATACTAGAAAGAAAGAACACCTTGCAACAATCTAAATACCCAAGACCCTTTAAACTCTATATGTGTGTAAAATGGATGAATACAATTCCTACATAACTCAGGCATTGGTAAAAGTCTACATNAATACAATTCCTACATAACTCAGGCATTGGTAAAAGTCTACATTGCCAAGAAAGGCCCAGCAGTCTTGGCGAGCTGTTTCGATACAGCCCAGCCTTCCCTTTTGGAAAACCCCCCACAAGCGCAAGTATAAGAAAAACAAAGGAATTGATCAAACTTTCTACACTTAAGGATCGATATGGTCTTCGGAAGCCACGGTTTGGTTGTTGTCATCAGGATCATATCGAAAAGATTCCCACTTGGTGCTAATCACTGGTCCACCTGCTTCTGAAATAAAGTCAATCTGTTCTTGAAGTGCACTTTGAATATACTGCAGATGCTTCACTTCTTTTTTTTTGAGAAGTATTTCGGTTGCTACCATTTCCCACATGAGTATTTCATTCAGCCACTGCTTCCATGTTGCC
The DNA here is from genome assembly GCA_000507305.1 of Breviolum minutum Mf 1.05b.01. Lineage (NCBI taxonomy): Eukaryota > Dinophyceae > Suessiales > Symbiodiniaceae > Breviolum > Breviolum minutum. The sequence continues at coordinate 3,317 of DF242453.1, read as the reverse complement.
ATGGAAGCAACCCACGAACCTCTGCCATCAACGTCTCAGCTTCGGTGACCTTTTGAAGCATTCCCTGAGACAAGATTTTCCTGACATCCGACAATGTGATATACCTGGGGTTTGAATGGACCATTGCAACCCTCATGATGGCATGTCTGGCAAGTGGTAACAAGACTCCTGGTGCTTTGCAATCCTGAGAAAGTAGTTCCCAGAAGTCATGGCCCAAAATCCTTTGGCTTGTATTGGAGCATTTCAGGAAGTCACAACTTTCGAAAAACAATGAGCAACCACTTCCCCCACCAAATTTCAAAAGGAATCTAAAAAGGTGTGGCACAGAAGAAAAGCACAGAGGCTTGGACCTTAAGATCCTATCTTTCACCAGGGTGAATTCCACACCTGGCCCCATAGACTGAATCACGTTGTAGATGCGCTTCGCAAGTTGTAACTCGCTCTCCTGGCGCTGAAGTTGTCCGTTTGTGTTGGATGCTTCACAAACCAACTGAGTAAGATTTGGCCACGTACGCACTGCCAGGGACCCTATCAAGCCCAGCATTATGGACCACTCCAAGACGACTTCATTCAGATGTTGATCAAATCCCGAATTGCTGAAGCTTTATATGATACGCGTATGAAGCATACTGCTCGGGATGAAGATGTCCAACTGGGGTACAAACCAAACAAATCAGTGATTGCCTTGAAGAGTTTCAATGTGAACCAACTTGTCCTCGTCCCGGTCACTACCAAAATCTCTGCCACGGTTGAGGGGAAGCCCATGCCACAGAGCAACCTACCTTTGGGAAGCCTGGTGACCAACCGTCGCTCCCAGAAAGTTTTCTTTAGCTTGGGCCCACAATCTGATGATGGTGAAGATGGTGAAACTACAGGTTTCCTTTGCCCCTTTTGGTTCCTTGGGTATACAGATGATCCTAAAGAAGTCAACATGGAAACCTGGAGAAGTATAACCAATGCAACAAGAAACTTGATGAAGTGACCATCAAAGTCCCTGTTGCCCGAAATTTTATTAAAGTGTCAGCCTGCAGGCACCCGCCTTTGTGTGTTCAGAGCCAAGAAGGATGTCACCCTAACTTTGGAGACGATCGACAAGAAAGACAAGGAAGAGGAAAAGGAAGAAGAAGGAGGCGAAGCCCCTTTAAAGAGGAGAAGGAAGGGAAAAACGGCTCCGTGAAACGGGGTTGGCAGCCTCACCACCCGTGCATCCAGGTGTATAGCAATCAACCAAAATATGTTTGTTAGTTTTTAGTTTCTTCTCTACAAAGGGCAACATTCCAATTAGAACCGAATAGTGATTGGCAAGTGTTTGTTTAAGTGGTATGCGCGGGTTTCTCAGGGGTGTACTGTGAGACATTTTGTCCCTACAAAGGATCACGTCTTCAATTGGTATGAGGATGAAAACGGCAAGTGTATGAAAAATTAGCTGGAAAAAATATTACTTGCTGCCTGCTAGCTTAAGCAAAGTCATTTACATCTGTGAAGCTGTAATCATGTGGCTGTCGAAGTCCTTTGGATATCCAATGCATTGAGTAATTTAAACAATTGGAAGTTATACATCAATGTCTCGCTGCATCTTGGCTGGGCTTTCGAGCTCGCTTGTAGCTGGGATTTACTTGTGAAGGGGGTTCCTTTCCGGGTCCGAGCAATGTCGAACACCGCCATCCAGTCACAGGTTGTCATCAAGAACGACTTGATCAACAAACATCCATGGTATCCTGACATACAAGAGTGTGAGGGGAAGACTTTCATCAAACTCGAAAGGCTGTCCAGGGAGTTCACACGGTACTGTGCGGGGAGGAGCCTGGATTGGAACTTTCTTGAACCAGATTGTCAAAGAGAGGAATGTCCAGTCCACGGAGGCCTACTATGAAGCATGTTCCACTGATGATGCAACCCCGTCTAAGTCCAAGAAGCGCAGAGTAAGTGAGGGAGATAGTGTAGTTTGTCCATCCACTGTGTTGGCCAAACTCCCAGCCACTACTGACCACCCTGAAAGGTTAGTGAGATGTATGTGGGGTGTTAACTCAATGCCTTTGTGGGTAGAACTCCAGGCGAGCATCCTTGAACATATCCGTAGCGGTACTTTGGAAGCCCCTCAAGAAAGCCGTGTGACCTGGAAGAAAAGGTCTAGGTCTAGCTCCCTATAGGTTGATGTGCTTAGAAGGTGAATCCCCCAATAAACTATATACAGCAAACTTGGTGTATAATTTTCAAACCCCAAATCAATGCTTCTAAAACATGTTGTGTTGATACCAATGTGGGAGCTATAGGGGAGGCTCGGCAACAAGTTCAATTGTTTATGCGAGTCTCATCTTACGCTTGGGGACACGATCTGGAAGGATCACATCTGGGGGTTGAAAACGCAATGTTTCAGCAGCTGGGCTTGTGTGGGAGATTTTGGGAGAAAACACTAGTGTAGATAACTTTTTTGTGGATATGTTTTTCTTTTTGGCCCGCCGATGAATTATTTGATATTATTCGCATACTTCAGTTTCAAACAAATGGCTTTGGAACAAGAATGTGATCAAGGTAAGAAACATACATCTATGTCTGCAGTAGTGATGGGAAGAATTGTCCTACTACAATGCAAGTGTCTTATCTAATTTTTCGCGTTGAGGCCAGACGCTCTAGGTACACCTTGGCTGGTCATAGTGGATCGCCTGAGATACGTTATTTGGTTTCAATTTGGCTGGTCCTAGTGGATCGCCTGAAAGATGCGTGAATTGGTTACAACTTGGCTGGTCCTAGTGGATCGCCTTTCAACCAAGGGAAACCGCATTCAGAAATGAATACATATATACATACATAAATACATACGTACTTACTTACTTGCTTACTTACATTCATTACATACATCCACATTCAAATACACATACGTAATTACATATCTATGTGACATCCCGTCAGTTCATAAGCACGACATTCTTCATCATACATTCACTACCTAAGTTTCTGAAACCCAGCATGTGGCGAGCAATAAGCCCAGCCTTGTTTTTTGATCACCGACATTGTTGGCTCGTGAAGAAGAACCAAGGGTGTGATGTTTTAGATGTACTTCGCATTCGTATTGAATCGATTTCCCCACTTATAAGTGTTGTCACCTAGGTACACCTCGACTTGTCTAAGTTTAAGATAGGTGTAACGTATGTTCTGCTTATGTTAGTGAATGTTAGGTGCGCACGGTTGCAGGTGCAATGGTCGTAGGGTGCGGTGCGATGGTGCGATGCCATGGTGCGATGGCAGGTGCAATGATCGTATAAGGTACGGTGCGATGGTGCGATGCCATGGTGCGATGACAGGTGCAATGATCGTAC
>DF242452.1:0-56135 GCA_000507305.1 Breviolum minutum Mf 1.05b.01 | reverse complement strand
CCACAGTGGATACAGCACAAGGTTCCACCAAAAGGCCAGCCCCGGAAGGAACACCAGACCGTGAAGCTCAAGCCCGGACGAAAGCCCAAGCCTCAGACTTGATGCCACGTATTTTGCCAACAGAAGTGCAGGATCCGGTTTCCAAAGTAGAGATGTCAGCGGCCACGATTGCAACATTGAGGGCCGTCATGCGTGAAGAAATCAGTATTGGCATGTCTGCGTTGGAGAGCCGCTTGGCCAACAAGATGGACGATCAATTCATCCAAATGAAACAAGATTTGGAACAGGAGAGGTCTGCAAGAACTATGTTGGAGGAAAGGGTGGCGCAATTAGAATCCAAACAGGGAACCAAAGAGAATACAAACGATGTGACCGATGCAGTTGACAAATCCATTGCGGTGATTGGCGGTTTCGGAGAGACAACTGTTGAAGAAGCCGAGAAGCTTGCACATGATTTGTTAAAGCATGTACATGGATTTCATGAGGTGTCGATGGTTGACGGCAATTCAATTGTGGGCTTGCTCAGTTTGATACTCCTGCACATGCCATGAAGTTTATCCGATCACAGAAAAAAACACCCTGAAATACAAACAAACAAATTGTGGGTGGCAGAAAACCGTAGCCGCATGGAGAGGAACCAGGCCAAAATTGCCATCAAATTGAAAAAGTTTTTGATCGAGCTGGCAAACATTCCGCCCAAAGATGTCATTGTTAACTACAAGATGTTCAAAGTCATTGTCCGTGACAACGGCAAGTTGATGCCTATCGCTTTTGTGAAGGACGACCTGACTATCGATTGGAATGGTGCCAGCGATGTGCCGGCAATGGTGCGAGAAGCAATGCAAGATTTCATTGCGGACATGGAGTAGGGATTGTACAACGGTGGTTTTTCTGATAGCAGAAAGCTTGCAACAGGGAAGGGTGATGACAAACCGTCCCCACTTGCAACGAATGATGCTGATCAGATTGAACATTGTGTGCATGTCATTGTCAAGAATTTGCAAAGCATTCGGTGTGAGTCACGTTGGGAGGATTTTATTGCTGAATTAAACTACTGTGATTTTGATTTGTTGCTCATTTGTGAAACGTGGCGGGGACAGGGATGAAAGCTTCACAACGGAAAAAGGTCATCACATCGATCTTAGCGGTGGTGCCAATCATCAAGGTGTTGGAATTTGCATTTCGGCCAAATTCGCTGCACAAGTTACACATATATCCCTCCATGCATATTCGAATAGGATCTGCAGCTTGCATTTCTCTCTGTTTACCAGGCGATTCAGAGTTTTCAGTTGTTATTTTCCAACCACTTGGGATGCCGATGGTGCAGTGGAACAAATGTATAATGTGTTGAATCTTTTGGTTGATGCTTGCGTGATTGCTGGAGACGTTCCGATCGTGGGCGGTGATTTCAATGCATGCATTGGGTTGATTGAAGGTGATGATTTCACGCTTTTGCAGCACGTTGGGCCGATTGGCATGGGACAGAGGAATGCAAGAGGCACAATGCTGATACATTGGATTTTACAAAACAAATTTTACATTTTCAACCGAGATGGATCGTTACAGCGGGAGGAAAGTTGGACCTGTCGGCGTGCTTCTGATGGAGCTCATGTGCAGCTCGACTTCATCATAGGTGATGCGTATTTTACTTTGAAGAAGGCGTGGCAGGATTATTGCATCCCCATTGGCAATGATCATCGGTGCGTCCATGGTATCTTATCCCACACGCGTCCATACAAACAACAATTTCGACGCAAACAGGTGTTGAAGGGGTGGAAGCCAATGATTGATGAAAATGGGGAACCTTCGACTTTTCAAACCTTGCTGGAAACTAAAATGGGTGAACAAGGTACGCTCACCTTTGATGCTGCAGAAAGTGTTTTGATGTCAGCCGCTGTGGCCACTGGGACATGTGTACGTCACAAATTTAGATTTGTACCGTCGGACCGGTTACGCGATTTACGACAAAGGAGAAAACAAGTGCATGACAATGCAACTCACAAATCTTTGAGTTTCCAAATTCGCAGGTTACATCGAAAGGAATCCAGGCAGTGGAAGGCAACCTTACTCCGGAACTATTTGGCAAACCCAGCACGCTGGAAAGAATTGCAAGGTCTGTCTTCGTACACTAGCAAGCCACTGCACCAACACCCTCCATTGGATGAGTTTGCCTTAATGCTTGAGAAACTGTTCACTGGAACTCCGGAAGCACCTTTGCGACCAAATAATTTGACAGAGGAACCGCGGACGAATGTGGATTGGTCGCTGAGGTCTTCAAGTACATTCCCACCAACTTTGCAGCCAAGATTTTACATTTATACAATGATCTGCTTTCAAATGGCCATATCCCTTCGAGTTGGAGACGGACTTTGTTCACGATGCTGGCGAAACACCGAAAAGCGGCGCTGGTCACGGACTTTCGGCCGATTGCCTCTATACGATTGTTCTACCAAATTTTTGCTTACATGATACTGCACAGAATACAGTCATGTCTTGACAACCACCAGCCAGAAGAACAACATGGTTTCCGTGCTGGACGTCGTTTGGAAGAACATTTGCTCACCGCCAACCTGTTCCTCGATAAGACCTTGGCGGCAAACATGCCAGTGTGGATCCTGAGCTTGGACTTGTCAAAGGCATTTGATCATATGTTGTGGATAATTCAAAACCTGTATTTTAATTAACATGGAGAGGTCACCGGACAGGGAGGGAACAGCCGCGCTTTTCAAATCAACGCAGGTGTGCGACAAGGATGCGTGCTTAGTCGGAAAATGTTTTCTTCAGTACTTCATTGGGCAATGTCAAAGTGGCGAGCATGGGCGGAAGGTTGTTCGTTTGGAGTTGATCTTGGTGATGGCTTGCCACCTCTTTTGGATTTGAGATTTGCAGACGATATCTTAATATTCGCGAGATCTTCCCATGAAATCATGACTTTGTTGGACAAACTGGTACAGTTCTTGGGTGATGCAGGCCTGAAATTAAATGCGGAAAAAACCGTGTTGATCACAACGCAAGCTCAGCCACCACCATTTTTGACTACTTCGACTGGAGCAGTAATCAAGGTAAAGGAGAAGGAAGCGGGTCACAAATGGTTGGGTTGTATGTTGTCTGCAGCCGGTTCCAAAAATGCAATTCTGGATATTGATTACCATTTACAGTCTGCGAGTCGAGCATTTTTTGCCAACAAATGGATTTTCTTGAGCCGAAATGTATCCATCAGAAACAAATTGAAATTTTTCAATGCCCTCGTGACACCAATCGCTTGTTTTGGAGCTGGGCCCCGCTGCATCCACAATGCAGATATGGCCAAACTTGATATCAACTTTCGACGTATGATCCGAAGCGTGGTTGGAGCTCCAGACGGGATCTGCTGGGGGGATCCGTGGCACGAAATTTTGCATATATGGAATCAACGTGTGCGAGAAGTCGTGGGAGCATATCACACGAAAACCTGGGCAGAGACTTGCGCTTCTGAACACTGGAAATTTGCCTGCCATATCATGAATCTCCCTTACGAACGTTGGGCACGCCGGATGCTACATTGGCAACCTTCTGGAAGAGGACCTTTGGGACGTCCAGCAATGAATTGGACGACCAAGTTTGAACAATTTTCTCGAGTGAAGCATTGGCGTGATTGGAAGGAGGTGGCTGCAGATGCTGACCGGTGGATGATGGAGGCGGACAATTTCATCAAATTTTGTACACAGTAGTCGAATTCGTCTCACAGGTTGTTCATATCTTCATACTTTTTGTCCTGGTTCGCGCCCTAAAGTGGGCTGCCTTTTCGGCATGCGAACCTCAGACTCAGACTTTACGGCCATGCTCCAGGGGTCGCCATTGGCGTGCGAGCTTGACCCTACGGTTGTCAAGATGCTACGCAGCCCGCCATCCTTCGCAAGATGGAAGCGGTTCCGCCTGACGGCTTGGCACCACGGCTTTCTCCGCATTTAATAGCACACCTGCTTGGGTTAAATATATCAGCAACGAACCGGTGAATTGCCCATGGTTGTACCGTGCGCGGGCAAAAACTAGAATGTCATCCGCGAAACGTAAATGAAGCCAATAATGGTCCTCATCCATCAAATCGGTGCTAGCCTGTCCAAAGGCAGGCGTACATTTTTGCATACCAAATGTAAGGCCAGAAAAGTCCGTGGACTGGGAAACTTCAGTCCAGCATTCAATTCAACGTCGTTTCCACTTTTTTATCCAAATGCGACTGGGATTGTTGAGTGCTTGAACCGTTGTCGGTGTTTCTGAAAACGCTAATGGTGGACGTGGTACTGCACACGGGCCCTTGAAAAAATGTGACAAAGTGAAGGGGTGAGTTTGCGCCAGCATGTCCGAAGGACGCCGTCTTAGGGGCGCGGACAATAGGCAATGTGCGACCAAAACATCAGCGAGTGGAAGAAGACTTAAACATCGACAACATCCAGCGGCAAGATGACCGCAGAATTGAAGTCATCGCCAACGGACTCCCTCTCTGGGGAGGCGTCCAACTTGCCATTGACACCATTTTGGTGTCACCTTTAACTCGGGCCAGTGAACCCCGCAGCAGAGCAGGCCGCTATGCCGGAGCAGCAGTCCAGGATGCCAGACGTGCGAAAGAGCGCACGTACCCCGAACTCCTCCAAACACGACGCTGCAAACTTGTCGTGCTGGCCATCGAAGTTGGTGGCCGCTGGAGCCAGGAAGCCACAACCTTCCTACGGTTGTTGGCCCAAGCAAAAGCCCGAACCATCCCAGCCCGGCTCAAGACCTCATTCACGAATGCCTTGATCCACCGGTGGTCTGCCCAAATCACCCATGCAGCCATGACCGCCTATGCGGCCAGTCTCCTGGAATTTGACTGCGTCGCGAGCACTGTCACAGACGGCAACCAACCTCTCACCAGCGAGGTGCTGGCTGAAGCCACCCTCCCCCCCACCGCCAGCCGCGTCCCAGAGGAGCAGTGGCTTGGACTTGGCCCTGTTTCTCCGCACATCCGGAGCCGCCGGTATATAAATGGCACATGTCTGGAAGCTGCCCAGTACAACAGCTCCAACCAGACCCAACGCGAGAAAAAAGGTGCGAGGAAAAAAAAAAACTTTATGAAATCATCACTCAAAAGCAACCACAGCGTTCCATCTTAGGCTGCGCAATGCCAGTGGCTTAGTCAGGCAGACAGTCAATCAGCAACTCAATTAGTGAGTCATTTAGTCAGTCAGTGAATCAATCAATTAGTCCCTCAGTCAGGCAGTCAGTGAGTCATTCGGTTAGTCCGTCAGTCAGCCAGGCGGTGAGCCAGTCAGGTAGTCAGTCGGTCATTCGATGAGGCAATCAGTCAGTCAGTCAGGTCAGTGCGCCAGGCCTGTACACTTTACGTGGCTCCGGCACTGGACTTTACATACGTGGCAGCAATGTTGCTTCCAAGGCTCATAGTTTTGTGCTTCCACCTCCCATTGAAACAATCTGTCGTAACGACAACACATTTCCCATTTGCTTTCCGAATGGTCTAATTGTTCCAATCCCATGTATGCCACCAGTTTGCTAGTCCGCTCATGCCGTGGGTGGCCCCGTCTTCGTGCACTAGTCGGATTCCAAAGCAACATCCGCTTGATGCACCAGCGCTTCGACCAAAGGTAAAGTCAAGTTTGCACGCCACTTTTTGTGGGCCCTATCCAGCATAAGTTATTGAGGTCATGCCTCACGGATGGCATTCCACTTTTTGCTTGCTCACGTCCTGATCTGGGGCAATTGGTCGCTTCATTGATGATATATTTGGAACAAATAGGTTTGCTCTGGAATGCGGAAAAACTGTGGAGCTTACCAATGGGGTGCAACCGCCTCCAGCTCTTCCAACGGATGGCGGACTGAAATTTACGATCTTGTAGCGGAATGTTGGTCAAGAATGGTTGGGTTGCATGTGCAGAGCCGGAGGGTCACAATCACAACACATCGATCTGGAATATCATTTCTAGCTGTCAATTTTGGTTCGCAAACCTGTCAATTTTTTTGGACCGAAGCTTTGATAGCGGGGATAGGGCAATCTACAATTCACAGCTGGTTACTTCTTGGATGTTCGTTTCTGAATATTGTTGGACTGCCGTCGGTGGTTGATGGGAGTGCGGCGTTGAGTGAAAAGGTGCCGAGTTTTGTTGCAAAAGGCCGCGCGAGCACATGGTCTTACATCACGTGTGAAAATAATCGGATTTTGGCAAAGCATGTTGCCAGTTTGCCTGCGCCTGCGCATCGGTGGGTTCAGCGTATTTTGGTATTCAACATGTGGGCCGTCAGCGAAACACTTGGGAGTCGAACCTTGCTGCGTATTGCCGGTGTGTGAATCTCAGATATCAGAGGGATGCGGCTTTGGACAACATCCTCATGGAACTCATATTTTGATTCGTTTGTTGCGTTTTGCTGCATGTAAACAGCAGTTCCATATGTATATATATTTATTTTCAGCGCCTGCGCCATCAAATGGGCCCGCCTTCCTGCCTTGCCCTGAGCCGACCTCACTTTCTGATGATGCATGATGCGTTTTGTGCCATTCAAGCGTCCAACCTGTGCCAGGCGGATGGCCGACAATTGACCTGCACAACTTCTGGTAATGAGTGTCGAGACGCTTTAAATGTCGATTGTGCATTGTGCGATGTCCGCCAGCGAAGCGTGCCACTGATGACACTACAGATTCAAACTGGCGTACACGCTTTACATGGAAGCTTTTTAGTGTTGCTATATCCGCCGGTTCATATGGAAGATCCTCGATCCCTGCTGAGGATGATGTTGCAAATCCAAATGTTGTAATTCGAATCGGGGTGCTGACCGCCAACAATTTATCCACCACCAAATTCGCAGTCAATAAATGTTCTTCATTGTTCTTGATTCCAATGGCCTGTGCGAAACGTATGTTGTTCCTCAGGTTGGTGAATTGCGAAAGCCGGTTCGACGCGCGCAAGCATCATACACGCAAAAAATTGGTAGAACAAACGAACACTCGCTATCGGACTGCAGTCAGCCGGCGCCTTGGCGTGCCACGATTTTGGTAACATCATGAATTTAGAAGGCCGTTCACTTGAGAGCAGTGTTTGATTGGACAAACAAAACATATGTTGCAGAACATGGTTCTATAAAAAATTGATACGTTCGGCAACTAGGCCAGCATCATCATCGCACAGATTGGCCTTCATCCGGCGCAGGGCATGCCACAGATCCTCCATTGAGCACGGCGGTTCGCTCAGCACGGGGAATGGCAATGGCACATCGACACCACCTGCCAGAAATTTTGCAAATTCAGCAAGCCGTGGTTTTTTGACCAAAAAAGATCCATACATATTTGATGTCTTCAAATATTTCCAATCCATCACGGCGGTTGACCAGGTCAGTTTTCCAAACTTGTATTTCCAATCGCTGGCGTTTACGAATTTAGAAGTTCAGCAACGGTCTCATGTGAGAATCTTGAGTATTGCGACGTTTCAACCTCAATGATCACAAACCCGGGCTTTGTTGAAGTTTAACCCGGTCTCCTTGAATTTGTCCGCCATCAACGGCACAATGAGGTAAAACATGTTCCAGGGATGCAAAAGTGAGATCGTGGCAACACGCCTGAGCTGCAAGAACTGCATTCTGCAGCAACTTGTCGTCATCAAAATGCTTGCCTTGAAGAGGAACGACATCAATGCGGCCAACACCACGGGACAAAAAATGTTGTATATACGTGTAATCGAAGAAGCGGCAAAAAACGAGAGACATAAAGTGTCCGGATTTCGATTGACGCGGTGGCCTCTTGGTGTTGCAATTTTTGCCCGATGTTCGGTCTGTGTTGGGTGTGCTGTGGTGGTGCTGGTGGTCTGGGTTCCGTGAGGGCTATCCGATCAGGTGGTGCTTTTGCTTGATGTACTTGTAGCCAAAATACTTTCCCTATGAATCGGCCGCGCCGCATCCTTTTTCAGCTGGGAACCTGGGACTGGCAGCCAGTAGACGAAGGGTGTGTCCATGTCGATGCATCCCCTCGTATTATAGATAATATTTTTTCATTATTTTGACGGTAAATTTTTTCATTTTTCACTTCAAGACGCAGACGAGAATTCAATAAAGTAACGTAACACATATAATTGTTTGATTTGGTCGATTGGTTTTGGCAGCTGAGGGTCGCCCAGGTCAGGTTGGAAACTTTTTTCTCGGGTGTAGCCTTGCCACCGGAATGCCTTTTGCAAATTGCCTTTGCTCAGAAACCAACAAGGTATGTTTCCGGCGGTTTTGCAACTTGAACCGCGTGCAAACCATGAACCTATGTACTTTCGCGATCTTAACCAGCAAACAAAGGGCCAACTACAAGTCTCAGCTGTTTATTGGCGATACTAGTTGTCGAAAATTAGGTGGATAAATCGTTTTTTTTGATGCACTGAACCAAGTTTTTTAATAACAATCATACCAATACATGGCCACATGCCAGTTGGAAAAATAACTGGGGAAGAGTGAGGCATGCAGACTAGATTCCCTGCGCATGGATGGTAACGTTTGCCCTCCTGGCATCCCACGGGTGTTTTACGCGCAAGCTGGCAGCAACACATGTGGGCGTCGAACTTTGAAATATAGTGACGTTTGCAAACGTTTTCGATCCGGATGGATGCGTTTTTTGATCATGTGATGTGGAAATAAACTTAGGCTCGTTGGCGAAATTTGACAACAACAGTTGATGTTCACAGATATGCGCCCGTGCCATGCATGTGCCAACTCGGGCAGGACGTGCTTTTTGGACATCATCATTATGCCTTTACCAACCAAATTTACACGTGATTTTTGAATATGGTGCTTGCTTTCCAAAAACAGGGCGTGGAATCGGATGCCAGCATTGAATGTTGTCATGGTTGTTATTATTTACGATAGGACAAAGTAGAAAAATAAAAGGGAATTGGCAAAAATTGAGACGCCACATTTTTCAGACGATTGCCCTAGACCAAAGTACCTCATGCTCCAACCGTGCTGGCCATGCTTGCCCCAGCTTTGCCGGTCGGCTGCGTGCCCGCGCCTCCTTTCGCAGCTTTCGGGTTGCCAGGACATCAAGGCAACAGCACTGCAGCAATGCCTGGAAACTGCCCAGTAAAACAGCTCCAACCAGACCATACCAGACCATTTGCGAGAAAAAGGTGCGAGGGAAAAAGATATGATTTCCGGCGCGTCCTATACAAATGGCAAAGTTCGTGCATGTTGCGTGGCACGCCAAATGTTCGGCGGAGTGGAAGGGTTGAAAAAAAAACGGAAAGCAATATTTGACACGAGTTCGCGTGGGAACTTCAACAGGTGAATTGGTAGCTTGGTTCCAGTACGCCAGACATGAAAAAATTCAAATTTAAAGCGCAGGAACGCAGGTCATTTAGTGTAGTGGATATTCGATGCATGAGAGGCCGGACTTTGGCGTTCATGTTTGCAAGTATAGTTTTGGACAGCATGGGACAAATGCATGGGACGGAGCCGAATTTCCAAAACAAGTTCAAGATAAAAACAATTCCTTCTTCTCAGTTAATGACGAACAGGGTGATTCCATTCCACTGTAAAATCACAGACAAAGCGATTCCATCATGCAAAATCATTGTGGACTGTGAGACCGTTTTTTTTTTGTGGGTGTCAAATTGGATCCAGCTAATGCATTACGTGCATGCGGAAATATTTGACCATACCGTTGAATACGTAGTTGGAAACGAGCATGAAATGATTTTTCAAATTTGTTTGTGCTGCCAAGATGAGTCGTGGCGGAAACATTTGCATTCCCAACAACAACATAACATTCACACTTAGGTGGGAACACTAAACATAACTTGGAACCATACTCATGGTGACCGCATTTGCCTGCAGCCTGTGCGGGTGACGTGGTGGCAGCACATGGAGCGCGGTATGCCAGCAAACGATGTGTGGAATGAGCCGTATGGAGCAAACTCGAGTTGCTCAGCAAGCCTTCAGGGGCAAGAGCGATGGCAACAAATTTTTCCATACACGATTTTCGTTGTGTGGAATAGATTTATTGCCATTATCATTACGAAAAAAACAACAGATTTCCAGATACCAGTCTTATTGGTAGATACAGCAGCAAAGGTAAGTTGTTGCCAGGAACCCTCTAAGCTTGGACTGGCATGGATGTTTCCTCTTTTCAATCAAGAAGGCTAGAGTGCTACCATTGGTGCGACTCTTGCCCGTGCCATGCCCGGAGTTTGGAAACTAAGTTTGTGGTATTACTAATCCAAAAAACAAATCCAAATCGTTTGCCTGTAAAAATTCCACTGGTCACCATTCGAATTTTTCCAAACATGTCCATAACATACAAGACACACGTCCACACCCTGAAGATGAGCCGTACTACGCAGTAACTCGGACAGCAACCAGCCTAAAACATTCAGTGTGTCTGTCGATGTGGCCTCGAGCCCCACAACACTGTGTTGCTGTGGCAGCGGCCACGTCGTCGACGATGTGTTGAGATCATTGAACGTAAAAACGAAAGATATTTACATAGACAAGCCAAAAACAGCATCAAAATATATCAAAACACAATAAACATAAAAAACAGCACCTTTCTTTAACGAATCGTAAGAATCTTAACAAGCATCACAATCAAACTAATTGCAATATTGAGAATATCATAATCAGGTTAGTCGTCATAATTATCAAACATTATCAACCAACCAAATTCAAGCACTCATCATAAGCATCATCAAGATGATAATGATCATGATCAACCCTTTGATGGACATCACAACAATCATGAACATAAAAATCCACACAACAATCATCGCAACCTCAATAATCGTGAACTTATTCAAACTCATGATGCAAATCATCATGACCTTGGTAATCATAAACAACATTTCAAAACTGATCGAAATGATGAACATCATAAAATTCATATAAACAGGATACAGCAACACCTTGTGTAAACAAGAAATATTAGCAACCACAGCCATTCATGCTGCAGGCTGTGAGTGTGGCCGTGGACCTCCGTTGTGGTCCACAGCCCGTTGGGTTGACTTTCAACGCAGCGGGTGCCATCCTCCAAGTGGAGCCAGGTTGGGGGTTGGGGAGTTGAAGGAGTTTGGCTGTCAAGCCTTGGGGGGTGATGCAACCAGGGGATTCAACTACCATGGAAAAGTATGCGTGATTAACATGACGCTGGTTTTTGTGGAAACCTTTGTGTGGTCTACTTGGCAGAATCGTGAGATGGGATAGCACCAGATTTTTCAATGGTTCACATGGTTTTCAAGATGTGGCAACGCCAAAACATTCCTTTGACAATGTGTGTCTGTATTGCTACATTGGCAATAATTGGCGGTTGATCAGCTTGAAAACTGCTGTAGTTTTTTGAACATGTTATTTTTGTTTGCCGAAAATCGCTTGGGAATCTTTGCCCCCCCCCCAAAAAAAGACAGGTACGTGGGCCGAAGAGCAAGGGCTCCGTGTGGGGGATCAGCTGTTGGCCATTGGTGGTGCTTCCGTCAAGGAGCACCTGAAACGACGAAGCAATGGATCTATGGAGCCAGGGACCTTGATGGGACCACAACGGATCATGATTCAGCTCCAAGCGGCCCAGGAAGATGTGAAGATGGCTGGCAATTTTCGGGGAAGGTTGATGGAGGTTGTAATAGGAAGTTGTAGATTTGGTAAGAAGTGTGGCATGTTTTTTTTTAAAGGGATATTGACGGGAATGGATGAAGTCGAAATGTAAGTGTGAAAGAAGGTGAATGGTGACATGGTGTTCGTGGGTTCAGAGGTGTACATAAATCATTTGAAAAATTAATTGTTGTGCAACTTATGTATCAAAAGCAACCACGCTGATTTTGTTCTTGCATGCAGTTTCAAGTAGTGAGATGAAAGGGAACGATGCCGTCCTTCGCCATATGGCAAGAAGCCTTTGCGTAGAAATAGTATTCAGTATAGGAATTATGGTGACCCTCCTAGGAATGGGTGGGATACAGTAGTTCCCAGCAGGGTGAGCTTGATATGCCCGCTACTCACTTACTGCAGTTGGTAACCTAAGGTGAAACAAGCCCTGCGGAGCGTGTCCGCAGAACGCGAGAAAGAACAATGCCTACGTTTTCGAGAAGCCTTGAAGAACGAGGTGCTTCTGCTGCAACTGGCTGCATAGAGGTGTTGAAAATGGGGGCTATCCAACAACTTCATCGTTTGTATGACTTGAAGCATGCAATGGCCAGCTATGTAAAAATGTGAGTTGCAAGGTTTTTGAGTGGTTTTTGTGTGTTTGTCATACGCTGGGAATGACAGCCAGGCATTTTTTCCACCAAGAATGGGCACCAACCATTTTTCTGCTGCTTTGAGGCTCAACGCTTTGATTTTCGTGAAGCTTTGCAAGGGGAGCTGAGTTGTTGGCGTCCTCGGGACACCTGGCCCTTTCCGGCCTTGCCTTCCGCTGCCGTGGATGCCGTGGCAGAGCTGCGCCACGTGACGGGCAGTGGAGTTCCACCAGGGCCCAGTATCAAGGCATTGGAAGCTGCAGCCAGGAGCGAGTTTGGGTCAAAATGATGGGATAGTTGCGGGTAGGGTTGGCAAAAGGTATTATGTATCTTGAGGCCTGAGATTACTCCAAAACAACATTCCTCCAAAATGCTGCAACAAAAAGTTCTGCAAAAAAAACATTCGGCATCATAGCAAACTTAGTTCGGGCAGAGTCTTGGGGGAGTTTTGAAAGATTGAACAAGCCAACAAACTTTTTGATACTGATAAAGTCATCGACACTGTTCCGGCTGACAGTGGTTGGCTTCCAAAAACTCTAATCTGTTGATGTTGGGTCTTCGAAAAAGAATCCCCAAATCATCGGGAATGGGCGGCCAGCGACAGGAAGCTTCAGTCAATGTTCCGATGGCGGAAGCTGTGGGTGCAGCTGGATACTTCAAAGGAGCGGCAGGCGGCAGCGAAGAAGATCCAAGCACTCCAACGAGGGAGGCAGGTCCGAAAAGGCCCGATGAGAAAGGGATATGATGATGNAGAAGAAGAAGAAGAAGAAGAAGAAGAAGAAGAAGCAGAACGATGACAGCATGGCAATGCATAGCAATTGTCACGTCCATCGTCCATGCGGTTCATTAGGGTGGTTTGTGAGTCTCTTCCAACAAAGATGCGAGACACATCCTTTTCATGGGTGAATTGTTGGCCTTTCGATGCCATCCTTCCTTGAGAAGGACACCCAAAAAATCGTTGTGGTGAATGCCTCGGTAGAAAGGTGGAAAATCAACTTGCAAAAAACGGCATCTTCTATTCTCCATAACTGTCTTGGCTGTAACAGGTATATTACATCTCAAAAAGTGCCATCGATTCTTGGCCCCCATTTTCTTTTTGACCAACGATTCTCTGGAAAAAAGGGGAACAAATCTCAGCCTCGAGCCCTTGAGGCTTGGCTGCTCAGTTCGCAGAAACTGCCTCCAACGGAAGCCTGGAGGCTGTTGAGGTGGAGGTGGATCCTGTGCTTCCAGAGCCTGTGGTGGAAGAAGTGTGACTTGGTGAGCAAGGCAGCCCCCAAAAAAGTGGTGGTGTGGTAGTCAAGAAGAAACATGATTTTTGTGCGCGCTCTTGGGTGTTTTTTTTTAGGGGGGTGGGTTTTGGGAAGGAGCAGGTGATTCGGTGCAGTTTTTTTGTTTGGGGGTGGGGACGTGTGTGGGGCAGTCGTGTGGCAGCCGTCTGATTGGATGGAGAATCATTTTCAGGCAGTGTTGCACACGAAATTATGTCAAAAAATGCAGTAAAAAAAGCAGTATCCTCCAGTTCACTAAGGTGGCCATGAAATTCTCATCTACTATTTACTATTTGTAGATGTATTTCCAGCCCCGTGGGGGAGACTTTGGCACCCTGAGGCTGCCGGAGATGCCATCTACGCAGGTGAAGCTGGAAGTTGATACAGAACTTACCAGGAGCCAAGATGGATGTTTTGGAGTAAGGGGTTGCTTCATACCTTTGTCAAGATATTGAAGCAATATTAGCCAATGAGATATGTAAAGTTTGGAACTTTTAAGGAATGTGTTGTACTTGATGCCTAAAGTTTGCAATGTGCATGATGCCCATGCAGTGTACTGTACCCTGTACCATGGATGCCATGTAGGATTTTTTGTTGCCATTTTTGGGTAGGAGCTTGTCCTTTGAAGCCTCACAAGTGGGCCAGTGGCCAGCATCGTCTTTGGAACTGCCAGTCCAAAAATTACCTTCCGTGCAATCAAAGACTTCAGAAGATGAAGATAAGGCCCCTTGAAGATGGCTGAAGGTTTGTCGTTTTTTTCTTTTTGACATTCCGAATCCTGGTATTGTATTGAAGCCTGATAGCATTCACAGCCTCAAAAAAAGTCCAAAAAGGTAGATTAAGTCAGGTAGGTCTCCAATCAGGGAATGCCACAATGCTCGAAACCATAGGCTGATATGGTATTTTTTACATCCAAGGATTTTTTGGAAATAGAATGCATTATTGATTATTGGGAACCTTTGAACCTTTAGAACTTTTGATTGTAGAAAACGACATCTTCCGAAAAAATCATCCACCACGTGGTTCTTGAAGAGTCCAGCCTTATTTGGCAGGAAGTATGAACCATACTTCCCGTCTCTGAAACCAAGATATCCTTTCCAAAAGTACCTTTTTGCAAAAAATGACTTTCATGCTTCCTTTCCAACACATTTTACAGCGGATCTCAACCAGTTCCCCATTTTCCCGGACGTTTTTATTCCTACCAGTGGAATCTTCAAAATCACGGCCCAAGGTGCAGCTGTATGGTCCAGGTACTGAAGTTTCGCAAGCGCAAACTGCGCCTTCCCAGGCTGCCATGTTGGGCTTCTTCGATTCCCCTGAAGTCGAAGCTGCTGCGATACGCATCCAAGCAGTGGAACGTGGAAGGCAGCAGCGGAAGCAGCTGAAGATGATGGAAAAAACAACGGAGGTGATGGATGTGATGGATGTGGTGGATGTGGAGGCGGTGATGGGGATGGGATTGGGGTGAAAATGGGAGGTTGAAAGACTGGAGTGATGTGAAGGGTGCGTTTTTTTTTGAGGAAGGTTACTGTATTTTCTGCGAGGAGTCAGCGGTGTGGTAAGTTTATGTAAGTTTCGTTTGATTCAATTCTACACCAACGAAGCAATCGAAAATGACTTGGTATTCACCAGCTTTCCAGTGAGATAGGTGGCGACAAGATACCCCCAAAAACTAAGCGTCTAGGAGTGTGACCACCCTGAGAGTCCCCCACCAAAAGGTCTTACACGGTCGACCAAGCATTGTAGACCTTCGCAGGGTTAACATTTCATACATTCTTTCGAATCATGGCCAGAAGGAGTCTAAAAGGTTTAAACATCATATCACCAGGCACAGGTTGGCAATCAAAATAAGTACCCTTCCAGATTTTGTTGGCCTTACGACAGTGCGTGAAAAGGGAAGATGGGCCCCACATTGTCCAAGCAGCAACAAAAATGCCACATTTTGTTCTCCAGGTGCCTTCGGCTCTGGAAGATTCATCCGGTTTGGAGGCCTTCTGGACACCTGCTGAGACTTGGAGCGAACCCATGAGCTTTATGACTTCAGCCAGTCCTGAGGAGACAGTTGGTCATCAAGGCTATTCAGTTGGGAATGTTGGGAAGGTCCAAGGATGAAAAAATGGCCTGCAAACAACAAAAACACCTGAGTTTTGGGGAGGTTTGCCCAGACCTTCTTTTTTTTGGTGAGGTGTAAGGAGGTAGAGGATAGATTCTGTGGGTGATGTATGACCTCCCCTGACTCAAGTCATCATCGCCAGCGCACGTCAACAGTTAACATGCTTGTTAAGGGTAAATGGGAAAAGTAAAAAACATAGAACCCAAGAGTAGAGATGTGGGAGATGATTCAGGTCTGTTGTTCAGTTTCCTTGTTCAATTTGCTGGGTTTACACAGATTCAACAAAAGGAATCAGACCTCAACATGTGGATGCAATGCTGATAGGAATCTGCATGAACGCCTTCCCACTAAGCCTCACAGTTAGCCTCCCAAATTCAGGTGAGGTTCCTGGAGGTGGGTGGGTCCCCATCCACCAGGCAAATCGTGAAAATTGCCCCCAATTAACCTTCTTGGCATTCGAGATTGTCATGGAACATCTACCATTTTTGGGTGTTAAGAAAAAGTTGGCACATGAAAAAAATCGCTGGAAAAAAAAGATTGCCATCCAATTTTTCCAAATCGAAAATTTCTTGGTCCGCAACTTTTCCGAGATTTTCATGTGCCAAGTGCTGGAAAAATACCCTGGCCAAAACAACCGCAACTCGCAGATCCAGAAGGGCCAACGGAGACGACCTTCACGGAGGAGACCTTGATGACACCAGTGACACCCCAGGTGGGGTTTTGGGGATGAAGGGGGGATGTGGTACTGGTAACCAAACGACACAACTGGGTGGGGTGGTTTTTCGGAACATCTTCCCCCAACATGATGGAAGGCTCCGGTTCTTTTTCGCGGGGGTGGTTGGAGGCCAACTCATTCGGGGGGTTCTATTGGCAAGATCCCCAAAGCGACAAAAGGCCAATCTTTGATGAAAATTTTTGAAAGTAGCAGGTGCAAGATTGAGCAACATTCACAACTTTTGTGATATTCCCAACTGATTGGTGAATTCAATCAATTACTGTATCCAAGTGTATTCTCCCAACTGATTGGTACATTTTCCGAGTTTGAACAGGCTCCCCAAATTGGTTGGGTGCAACGTGGCTCTTTCCTGCAGGACTTGCAGGTGGAATCCCCCAGCGAAGCACCTGATACGCCGTCCTTTTCCGAGTCGCCACGGCGGCGTGAAGGAGGGAGCAGTTCTGCAAAAGAGCGGGCCAACCGATTTAGGATGGCACCTGTTTCTGGGCTTCTATTTGTGTCAGTTATGGGTCTTGTGTCTTGTTTTCGTGGCAGCTGTGGGAGACACCCTGCCCCGTGCACAGTGACCACTTTTTGAGGAAGGTGGGTTGTTTCTGGGAGAATATCTGAATCCCGGTTTAATTCAGGTCCCGGCCGGGTGGGTGAAAGATGAGTATTTCATCAGGTTGATTGATAGGGTGGGGGCTGAGGCTTTTTCGATGGATGCAGTGTGGTTGGTAAGGTGGTCTGCCGTTTGGGAGGGGGAAAGATGGCAAGGTGAATTTCGAGCGCCTGGAGGAGAACCCGATGGATGCACCAGACAGTGGCCACATTGGAAGCCCGGGATGCGACAGCAACGATGAAGCTTGGATCTTGATTCTTGCGGCTGTGCTGGGGGGAGCACCCTTTCCACACGACTCATTTGTTTTTTCTTTGGGGTCTCGGTCTCGTTACGTTGAGAAGTCCTGAAGATAAGTTTCAAAGTATCAATCCAAGAGTGCACAGATGCTTGGAAGCTATATAGCCAAGAGTCAGAGGTGATATATGCGATCAACTTTTAACAACTTTTTCATCCCAGGGATTTCTGAAGAGTCTAAAACTATAGCCATTATTTCACAATTAAAACTTTCGAAGCATTTTTCAATACCAGCAACTGAGCCATGGAAACCTGTGAATCCCAAACTCCACTCCGCTTTCTCAGGAGGTGCCCAAGACTACGACTGAATTCCTGGGAGGTGCCGATGTTACGGCACCCACCAGCTTGGTTTCGCGGCTGAAATTGCCCAAGGCGAAGAAGTCACCCCGAACCAAGGAGAAGGAACGAGGTGGAGTGATCCCACGCCCCGTGGTGACTGCAATGGAACACTCCCCAAACAAAGCAGTGGAGGTGGATAGCTCATGGTTAGTGTCTTGGTATTTTATTTTTGATTTCGGGGGATGGTTTCAAAAAGTTACTGTCAATCAGAAACTCGAAACCTCTTTCTTAAAACTTTTTTATTGAATCTCCTTTTCCAATTGTCAAACAGGCAGCGTGGATTTTCTTTTCATCTTAGGAATGATTTCCAAGCCCTTCAGGGCTGGAAACTTCACCATGGTGAATGTGGGAAAGAAGACTTTTATGTGGATATCTTGATATTGATATATCCATACATGTACAACTACATACACATCTTCCGATTGGAAATCCACCAAAAAAAGGTAGGGATTTCCAGCTTGATCTGTGAGTCTGTGAATTTACTAGTAGGAAACACTACAAGTATTTTCATTTCATGATGAACCCTCAACTAAGGTGTTGGTTTCAACATAATTTTACTTTCACCACCAAAGTTGGGGAAGATAACCCACCACCCGAAAATTCAAATGTCACCCTGAAAAAGTGCCGTTTCACGAGGAAATCGTCTTCCAATCAGCATTTTTCAATCTTTTTCATGTCACGTGGGCCGTGGGTTGAAATTAAAAAGAAAAACAGTTCAACCTCAGGGGACTGGGACCATGGAAGCCTCCACAATTTCTGGTGCTGCTGGATCTGACCCCTTTGGATCCGCGGGCCCGACAGTGGGCATATCCACATCCGGTTTTCGGCTTCCCAAAGGGAAGGAAGAGAGGGATGATTCGAAGGCAAGGAAGAAGAAAAAGAAGAGTCTTTGGTTTTGGTTGATTACTTTGTCGCTGGAGAAGGTTTTTTTTGTTTGGATTCATTATTTTATGTTTAGGTGAAGTGAGTTGATGAATTGATGAGATTCTGTTGGGCCCCAATGATGTGTCTCTGAAATTACCATGCTTTGTTTTGGCTTCATTTCTGTTTTGAACAAAAAAGGGTGAGTTCTGCCACCTTTTCGAGTTTTTTTTTGGGATGCAACTTCCGAAAGGATGACAATAGGCCATCAGAGGGGAGAAACAAATGTTGTGAAACCTTCACCCTCTCACCGTGTGAGAAAACTGAGGAAGGAGAAGAAAGAGGATGATTTGGATGACTTTGGGTTTCAGCTCTTCTGAGTCACGAGTCGCCAATTTTCTTTCTCTGCGACGTCGCAGATAGCATATCCTCCACATATGCTGGTGTTGAGATCAAGGTTGATTCACAAATCACGCATGATATTTGTGAGAATCTGCTGTTGGTATCATTTGTTCACCATGAATCCATGCAGCTCTTCAACAGCTGTTGCTGCTATCAAACTCTTTCTGAAACAGATGGGTGTTTGACATTCGTACCGTGTGATGAAGGCCTTTCAATGTACATAGCACGTCCGCGGTTGAGATGAACAGGTCAAGCTTCTCCAAGAATTGAGATCTTATTGAGGCCCACAAAATGTAAAATCCGTCCCTCTTCGAGGGTGAAGTCAATTTTTGGTGTGTCTCAACACTTGGCAACCCCTCAACCCTCTCAAATGGTCCATAGATATTAACTTCGTAGAAAAAGCATGGGATTTGAGGACGCTTACAGTAATTTTGGAGTCACTTGGAGCTGTTGACGAATGAATCTTTTCCCCACTTTGACTGGAAATTCCTGAACAGTGAATGTAAGACTCGCGACGCGTCCAACGGTTGTGTGACAAGTGATAAGGTTATGGGGGGATGTCTTAAAATTACGCCCTGCAACATGGAACACCAAAATGCCGCGAATCCAAGAGGGTGTAAGGACTCCGGCATAGGATGTTTGGGGGGAGACACCTGTTGGTGATAGGTGATGATGGGTACCAACCTGTGCAGGATTGGTGCTACATTGATGCAGATTGGTCGGTTGCACCTGAATGATTGATATGTCAGGCAATATTTTCAAGCTTGATGAATGGCAAATGCATGAAGATGAACCTTTTTACAAAGGTACGGAAAGAAGAGCCCCCTCTCTTCAGGATGGTGGTTTTACCGTGCCGAACCCGGTTCCTGGATTATTAAGTTATACACCCATTTGAAATGGAGATGTCACATATCTATAGCAGCCCGACTTGTCGCGAGATATGAGTTGGGGCAGTTCCGACTCAAAATCCCATGCTCACCATGGTGTGCAGTTGTTGCATGTGGTGCGTGCCCTTACTTTTGCTCAGCATGGGATGGTAGTGACTGTAGATATGGTGGATTTTTGAAGAGGACCATTTGTTCACAGCCAGGAAAGGCCACAAAACAGTAAGTCACTGTTTTGAAGTGAAACGAAACATCTTCAAGAACGGATCATACGATCAAAGAGGATGCAGTCTACGGTTTTCACAAGTTGACTAGCCTTTTTTGTGTTGAGACGGCTCGTTTGCCCAAAGATGGAACAGTTCACCGTCCATGCGACACCAGTGGATGTCGCTATTCACGCCAGATTCTGAATGGCCGTAGTTGTAGGGCACCCCAGTATGTGTGGTTCGTAAAGAAAATTTGGGTACTTTTGGGAGCTTGGAGAGAGGCACCCTGTACCCTTCGTCCGTGAATATATTTCTGTACAATATGCTTGATTAGGTTTGTGCAAGCAATAGGTGCATGTTTTGAAATATGTGCGTGTCTATATGTTTGCGTAAAGACATCTCTATACTTTTTTGTTTCTTAAATAACTTGGGAACCCATGTCCTTGCTTTTTTGCTCGGGATGCTGGAAGCCATTTGAAAATGCTGAAGTTGGAAAGTAGTGGGTCAAAAACTCAGTAGGTTCTTGGCTAAGGTACCGAATAAAGTCGGAATGATTGCTCATTTTGGCAACCCTGTTGAGACATGTTCGATGTGTGAGCATCTCCAAGCGGAGTCCGATGGAAGTTTTCCATCCCATCAATGTCCCTTCTTTGACTTTTTGCGATGTTCCCTTTCAGTCAAAAGAACTTCCTAATACATTTAGACAAAAACCAGCCATGGGCCAAAGTGATTTCTATTGCCCTCCAGTTTTTCCTAACATGGCAATGGAGATGTTCACCATTTTCATTGATATTTGCTAGGAAAAATGGGGGGATTTTCCATGGCGAAAACCCCGAGGCCAAGCAACGTATTGAACCCAAGGTCTTAGCAGCCTTGGTTTGGGGGCCTTGGTCGGTGGGTTGGAGTTGGTGGAGTCCAAGATTCTTTTGGGGGCGGGGCCAAGAAAATGGGATGCCTTTGTGTTTTTACCTTTTTCAGTTTTTGTTTTGTTTTGCGGTTTCAACTGGTTTTTGGGTTTTGTTTTTGAAAACTCGACTAAAAACTAGGGTTTTAGATGGTTAGATGAGGTTCTGTTCTGTTTGAATTCCAATAGGGTAGCATCTTTTACAAGTGCCACTTGTTCACTGAGATTTGGTGAGGCCCTGATAAACTTGGTGCCCCAAGTGGGTGAATTTCTGTTACATGGCCCCTTTGCGAAACAAAAGATACTTGCTCAGATTCATGACTTGGAAGCGTGCTATCCAGATGTATATGATTTACATACCCACGGGGGCCCAGCCTTCGGTTTGGATTGGCCCATTGGCCAATCGAGATATTCATTCCATGTTTTTTTGGAGTTCAGGCAAAGAACGAATCAAAAAAGTGCCTCTTTTTTGGGGGGGGGGGTGGCAAAACAAAAATATTGGGGGGTAATTAAGGTCATTGGTAATTCCAACCCTGCATGTTGACTCAACTGCTTAAACACAGCATTTTGGTGCCGTTTCTTCAGGTGAATCGCTTCACATCAGACACTGCAGAGTTTCTGACCCACTTCGCAAGCCAAGCGGAGGCGGGCTTTCCTGGGCCAAGGAGATTATAGGGTGGGACTGTTGATGGAAAAAAAATCCCATTCCCAACCACCGTTTGGATGTATAAAACCTTTGTAGATCATGGGATAAACTACCGTTCCCTCAACTGGTTTTCTCGCCGGATTTCCTCCAAGAAGTTTGCCTCCCAAAAACGTTTTGGAACAACCAGAGCTCAGTCGCAGAGGCGAAGTTGCTGCATCTGTCGCAGAGGTTGGAACGTTTGGAGAGGTTCGTTCGGGGCCGGCCTGGTTGGGCTTATGTGGAGTTGGGTCGGTGATTTGGGTGGTTGGTGATCTTTTGAATTGCAAGAACCTTTGGCAGCCTTGTGCCACTTGTTGTGTCGAAACTCTCATGAAATATAATTCTGATGGACTGATGGACTTGTTTTTCCAAAAGTTTCTGCTTTCTGCTTGGTGGTCTGAATCTCTTGTGTGCCTGGTCGGTGAAAACTTCGGCTTTGAGGCTCAAGACATCCATAGATATCCATGGAATTTCGCAGGCCAAGGAAGTTCAATAAACAGCTCCTGGTTTGTTGTTTTTCGTAGTGTCAGATTAGGGGTAGTTGAATCACCCAGCCATCCAAAATTAGTAATTACGACAATGTGTGGCCAGTGTCTGATTGACACCGAATTGGTTCTGGTAAACCCGACTCCCTTTTTGGCTTCAAGACATAAGCAGATCTCAACAAGGATCTCTCCAAACCCATTCAATCATAGTCTGCATATCAAAGTTTGCTAGATTTTTCAGATGATTTATATCATTATTTTCTCCGCAAAATGCACCTTAAATTTCCATTGATTTCAATGAATCAAAATAGACAGGAACTTGACTCCCTTTACCTTCAGGTTTTTCACTGAAGAAAAACCTCCCCAAATTCACCCTCAACCTCAACCTCAACGGAAGTGGAAGTGGTCTTCCCATGGCATGGCCGGAGTTGCAGAGCTCTGTGCCAAGGCGGAGGAGGACGGAAGTGGCTTGGTTTCCGTGACGAATCTTCAGTGGCCTGTGATGTGAATGTTAGATATTTGAAAAGAGGATTTTTTCAGGAACTTCTAGTTTTACATAATTCGATTTGTTAGTTTCAGAAAGCGTGTATTGAACTATTGGATGAATGCCGTTTCGAATTATTGTGTATGCCGAGAAATTGTGGCTCCATTAATTCACTGGATGAATCGATGAATGCTGAAATGATCGCCTTCAGCACCAGCTGGAAGAGTGACTTCACATCCAGCTTTGTTTTGATTTGTTTTGCTAAGAAGTTTAACATCACCGCGCATTTTTGAATCTTCCACCAGGGTGCTGACAAGCAAGTCATACTGGGGGTAGTTGAAAGAAGACTGAAGCCATGTGCATTGTGGATGAGGATACACTTCCACGACAACCATCATCGTTTTCAGGGGCGCTCTGCTAGTTTTAAGGAATGTATTGAGTTGGTGTGGAATGACTGGTGCTTTTGCAGAAGCAACGAGACTCAGTGAACCATGGGACCATTGGATGCTGAAGTAGACTAATCCACTTGGCTAACCCATCACTGATGCAAAACCCTTGATAAGTATGACATTTTACTGTAGTAGTCTTTTTGTTATGACCTGACATTATTGTTGACATCATTGACATCAGTATTTTACATGCCTATCCATTTTTCCTACTTCATCTGCAGGGGTTTGGATGGTTAAGACTCAGGTTTTCCCTTCTCCATCACTCTATGCCGTCCATGCAGCTTGGCTTATGGATGGAAAGTCCATCAGATTTGAAGCAACTGCTGGTACGATTCTGGAGATACTGTACCTGATGTAAAAAAACACAGGTCACGCAGATTGATATATATATATATGTATGTATGTATGTATGTATGTATGTATGTATATATATATATATACACACCTAGGATAGGGACTCCTTCGAGAAGAGACATCGGTCTTATGTCGATGTATAGTCTAGATTTGCTGACTATTGAACTGACTTTTCCCTGACTCAAAGTCAATTTTGGACTGGACATTGTCACTTTGAACTCCCATAACTTATGTATCAAAGTAAAGTGTGAAATGGTAAATTCGTATGTCAATTTGCCCGTTGAGAGCGAGAACCACTTCGAACTGTGTGGCATTTCGTTCCAGGTGTTGTGGGCGAAGGGCAGCCGTTTGCAGAGCTGTCCTACAAGAGGCACACGCATCAGATCCTCCAGTGGCCTTTCCAGAGCTTTCCCTTTGAACTGTCCACGGGGAAACTGGAAATTCAAGTTTATTTGGCAGAGGACCTGGTAGCCACACAGTTGGAGGGGTAAGGTTGGACAGGTAGCAAAAGGATCGACAGTAGCAAAAGGATTGACTAGTTGACCAGTTTTTGGGGAAAAATCTTTTTTTTTGCAAAGGATGATATTTTGGAAGCTTACTATAGTGATGGTTGATACTGACTAAGCAATGATGTGTGACGAACCAGGCGACCAGTGACATGAAGAGGGTGAGCCAGAAACGGAGCCAGACATTGGCGTAGTATCAGCTGCAGCCCCCCCAATATAGCACTCATCTAGGAGGTATGATCTAGGAGCCACCTCTCCCCCTAGAATGTAGAAGTCCGCAGGGGGGGGCACAGTAAAAATAGAATGTAGAAGCATCTATTTTGAGAGTAGATTTATCCTTTGGTGGATGACTTACTTTTGTCCCTTCATTCCATCAGGGGAGATGTTTGGTTCTGGTACTCGGCCGTACCTGCCTTGTACATTTGTGGGGGAAGTCAGGTGCCGGTATTTCGCTTACCTACCAGTATCAGTTTTCATCCTTTGGGTTGTGGGTAAGAGATGGTAAAAGATACCCAGTGCCAGTGGAAAGTCTAAAATTCTCCGGATCTTCAGGCTCACAGAAAGTGATGCAATCCTAGTGCCTTCTTCCTATCCAAATCAAAATGTGTTTACCGACAAGTGATCGTCACTTTTTTTGATTCGGTGGAGGACGAGTTGGCCTTCCAACAACAATTTCGCAAGGGTTGTGGCAGCTGCGCCTTGAACTTGGATTCTTTGCAAGTTGAAACTCGCCTGATTTTAACGTTTCTTGGGATAGGAGAGGTTGGGTGGTTGGGTGGTTGAGTTCAAAATGATGAAACAAGGGCAGAATGAATAGAATGGCTGGAAAAAATAAGAGCCTGAAATTGCCAGGAAGAGATGAAGAGCCTTCGATTTTGGGAATTTTGAAAGTGTTCAATGGCATCTTCCAAAAAGCTTCGGTTTCAGGGGCTCTTTGCGAATCTCTCAAATGGAAATGGTTCAAAAGCAGGGACACTTTCGAACTATTTCTGTTGAGGACGCTTTGGGTTTCGAATTTTTGAGACATCCCCAAGTAGGGAACACTTTGGATCAACACATCAATAGCATAAATTTGAGATTGGATTGCCAGTCACTGAGGGACAAGGGCTTAGTGGCCTACGGGAGCTTTGGCTTCCATTGGATGTGTCTTTGGCTGGAGGTTTTGTCAAGCCACAAAGACTTCAGTCGTCTTAAGAAAAAAATGGGTATGAAGCTGGGCCAAATGGCCAGAAACGACATGCACTTCTTCATGGGAGTGGCTCCTACTGGTCCCAGGTGAGCCCTGCACGCAGCCGCTTGTGGCCAGCCCTGCCGCCAAGCGCCATGCCGCGAGGCATGGTGGTGACCCAGCTTCGTGTGTTGCTGCAACGACGGGAACATCTGGCCGCCACGGTCTGGGCACTTTCGGAAGTGCCCAAGGTGGGCTTGGTTGCTGGCATGGGAGAGTCTTGAAGTTTAACCCAAGCAGGATTCAAAAGTTGGTCAGTGATTTTTAGCCTCCAAAAACATGATAGTAGTGGTAGTTTGTAAAACTGGTTTTTGAGGGTCACTTATATATTTTCAGATACCCCCACATGGGTTGGTGAAAATAGAGGAGACACAAAATTAGAGAAAAGCCATCTGATTTTCTATATATTTTGGAAGCTGTCGGCTTCCATGTTTCTTTCAGGATGATTGACCAGTAGAGAACGGGAAGCTAAAAAGCGGTGTGCCAGTGAAACATGGATGTTGGCCAGTGCTTCGTATTGAATTCTGACCCACTTTCGAGTGTGTCCAGCTTTGGTCCGATTATTGTACGCCACACCAATATTCAGATGGAATCTCAAATCCTAATGTTCCCGATGTCCTGAAAGGTCCAGATCGTCACTTGGCATGGGGTTCCCCAATAGTAGTTTAGTAGAGGCATCCTGTCAGGAAGGTTTGGCAACATTTTCGAGGAATGTGCAGATGGGTGTCTCATTTTCATCTTTGCAGCTGTCTATTTTTTCTAAGCCACCCGTCTTTTCCAACAAACTCTCCAGATCTTCGACGTGTCGGTGGTGTCCAACGAAGAAGATTTGGTCTTGTCGCGTTGGAAGGCAAAATACGAAAAGCAGCGCTCAGTTGTTGAACAGCTGCACAAGGAACATGAAGAGACCTTGCAGCACCTCGGCTTTGTTCGGAGGAACTAGGATGTAGTTGGGGGTTGGGGGTGTGTTGTTTTTTCGTTGGTGAATTGAGCTGAAGCTCTATATTTCAAGTCTCAAAATGTTCAATTTGAAATCCAATTGGCTATGGGGAGACAGGTTGATTTGGACGTACAGTTTTTTTTTGGGGTTCCAATCAACACATCTTTTGAATTGACCTCAAGAAGGAAGGACTTTTCCAAAAGTCCTGTTATTTTGAAGCAGGATATTCCACCCCCCAAAAAGGTGGAAGTCATTTTCAACTGAAGCACTTAATTCTAGAGGTTGATGGTTGGATCTATGAAAAACAAAAGCAATGATGGAAAGCCTGAATTTCTGTGAAAGGAATTTTCGCTGGCGCAGGATTTTCCTTCGCTGGGTCAAAACCTGTCAGGTTCTTGGGGAAGCCACCAACTAGGGCCATTGCAATATTCACACCTTCACCCGTTTGCAGCCTAAGGAAGATGGATGATAAAATGCAACGCTACAAAATGCAGTGCGCCATGGTTATGGAGCAGTCGGGCCAGATTGTGTGGCAAAGCTTGCTTCATGTGTCCTGGCAATGGATGGCATATGTCAACAAGAAACCTTCAGTTGGGTAGAGATATGCTGGCATTCGAAGTCCTAGCTTTTTTTTGGGAGTATAAAGAAAGAGATTCCTAGGTCTGGGCTCAAACAACACAAACTTTGACAACTACAAGTCAACCTTCCATGACTCAGTTGTGTATGACAGAGGAGAAAATGTCACTGGCCTAACAGCTTGGGGTGGCATTCTTCCCAATAGTCACCAGAATTTTGTAACATTTTTAGATTCCCGGATTCCGACTTAAAACTTCAGTTGCAATTATTACTGGGAAGGGGGCCAACCCAACTGACAGCCTTTCTTTCCCAATCCCTGGACCTACACCCAGGTGACGTTGCGCACCTGGGCCGGATGGGTGGCCGAAGAGAAGTGCCTTTGACCTCCGGAGTTGGTTTTGATGGGTCCGGGGCGATATTTCAGACCAGTTAGCTTTCCAATTCCCATCATTTGTGGTATCATTATTAAACTTGAAGTGATTCAACGCGCGTTTGTCATCGTCCAAGTCTGTTTTTTGGCCTCATTTCGATGGACCATGACACCGATTTTGGGCTTTGAAAATGTGTTGGTCAACCCACCATGTTGGTTTCGCAAATCTTCATTCTTTGTGATTTCTGTTGATATCACCCCTTCACACAAAGGATTCTTCAGAAGATAAGATTCCTGACCTCGGGGACTTCATAGGTTCTTCCAGTGATCAGGAACCAGCGCCAGTTCGACCAGTTGGCAGAAGATGCACGGCTCTTTCAAGGACGCAGCATGGCGGAGAGGAAGGAGAAGACACAACAGTTGCGACAACTGGAACAAGAGAAGCTTGGCGCAACAGTATCAAATGACTGAACCATATATAACAAGATGTGTGTGGTATGGTTTGACCATCCTACCTAAGTGGAACACCATTCTGATTTTGTTATTTGCGAGCCCCTTAGCAAGAGTTTTAAACTCCAGATGTTTCACTACAATATTGGATAGTCAGCATTAGAGTTGAAATTACGGTCAC
The DNA here is from genome assembly GCA_000507305.1 of Breviolum minutum Mf 1.05b.01. NCBI lineage: Eukaryota > Dinophyceae > Suessiales > Symbiodiniaceae > Breviolum > Breviolum minutum. Next base: position 28,601 of record DF242452.1, on the reverse strand, counting down.
TTTGTTTTACAGGTGCTGCAATCCTGGCAGATTTCATCTGCTTCTCTTTGGCAGCTGCCCAACAAAAAAAAGCTTTTCTGTCCAGGAAAGACCAGGAGATGCGACGCGAGCGACAATTGCGACTGGATGGTTGGATGCGATTGGAGCGGTGGCAGGTGGCGTTTGGGAGCTTGCAAGATCAACTTCTGTGCAGTTGGGTGCTACGTCGTTGGCAGCGATGCTGGCGGAAGGGACGGCAGGTGGAAAGGATCGAGCCTTGGATTGGCAGAAAAGGTTGGGGATATCATGAGTTTGGCAGGTGCTGCTGGAGGGATCCACTGTTTCAGGTTTGTTTTTTTTGGGTGGAAGGAGGAGTGATCAATGAGTTTGGAAACTTGGTAAGGGGACCATGAATTAAGAATCCATTCCGAAATTAGATGATGTATATTTGCACCAAAAAGCATACACTCTATTTGTAAATATATATAGGTGCACATAATTTGCACACATACACTTACATGATATAGATATAGATATTTATACAAATGATCTCCTACTCGTACAACTACCTTCGCACCGACTGGCGAAGAGGAAAGTGGTTTGGATTGGTGGTTTTTGAACCCTACAAAAATCCCCCCAATGCAATGCTTCGGATTCCAAACCAACGGGTTCAAAACCATGGCCAATCTTTGGCTAGTACACCAATACCCCTTCATTCCAATCAATGAATCCTTACCAAGTAAGAGCAGTAAGAAAGCCATCCATCCATCTCAAGTAGTTGCTTGAGCATGATACTTTCCGGGACTTTGCTGGTCCTTTTGTTTTTGGTAGCACGACTCTGCAGTGAGTTCCAGCAAAGTAACCAACGATTGTGGAAAATCAACACTTTCACCTTTCTGGCAAAGCAACAGGCTGGCTTGAATAGCCATCATTTGGTGATAGATCTACCCCCCAAAGTTTAACATGGAACCTGAAAATGATGCTTTCCAATAGGAATCTCCTTTTTCCGGGGCGAATTTTGAGGTGAACCATGTTGAACTTCAGGGGAAAATATCACCTCTTTTTTCAATGTTTTGGGGGTCATCACATCTCCCCGCTGTTTGCGACAGTTGATGGCCTTGATGTGACCGACCTTAAGGCCTTGATGCTAAACAGGAGAGGAAGCGATTCGCTGCAGCAGATTGTAGCTGGGTCCAGCGTTGAAAACGGTGGAAGGATTTATTTCAGCAAGTTTTTCAAACGCAAGGAACATGGATGGAAGAAGAGATTCAGAGTCCACTTTTTTTCATAGCTGGAAGGGATAGATAGGAAGCTAGGTATTTAAGTAGATGAGTAGATAAGCGCATAAGTAAGGATTTAGATAAGTATAGGATTACTTGATCACACATAGCTATATGCTGCATATATGGATAGCAGCAGGGTTGAATATAGATACAGATACTGTAGATATCTAGACTCTAGTTACAAGCATAAATGCAAGTGCGATCATTTTGAATGTTCTTCTACATTTTGTTGATGGACAACCTCCGCTTCGCTTGTTGATGCAGAAAATTCCCAGCGCCAGTTCCCACCTTTTTTTAGCACCATCCCAAGCAGTGTAGGATTTTATGCGCAAGAAAGTCAGCCAGCAACGAGCTCGCTGAGTAGCTCCTGTTAATTGAATCTAAGTATTGGTTTGGTTGTCCCCCCTTCCAGTAACCGTGGCAAATGAAGGTTCATAGGGATTCCCTACTTAAAATGGAATAATCCTGGTGCTGACTGGAATCCTGGGCAGGGGGAACAGCTCCGTTGATGTGGGCTTTCAAAAGTTCAATCCTTGAGGTTTATTCCTTGAAGGAATGACCAGAGTTCCTTAATAGGTGAACAAAAATTGACAGCTCGTGCTCCACGAGCTCCATAGAAAGATTAGATGTTGACATACATCAAGCCAACCATCAGCAATCATCCAACAAGAATCAACACCATCACAATAACCAACAATCTGCTTTAGTGTAGGTGATTCAATCCCAATAAAAAAACACATGTTTTTCCTCAACACCTGGTGTGTTTCTTTCGTTGAAGGTCCTTTCCTCCTGGCAGTCCCAGCTGGGCGATGCGGCTTTGCAGCGTGCCGCGGCCAGCTTCGCCCTACAGGGCGATACGGCAGCGCATGGGCGCCGGCTGCGGCAGGTGACGCTGCGCGCGGCGGAGGGATGGTTGCCAAAGCTGGAGGTCCAGCGACCCTTGCAGTTGGTGCTGCAGAAATGGATCTTGGAAGCTGTGGCTTAAAAAAAAATGGTGGGAAGTTTTTTTTTTTTTGGGGGGGTATGGTATGTCGGAGATGTGAAGTTGGTACTTTTTGGAAATGCAGTGAGAGAAGCTTCCGAAGGGTTTCACCGGTAAGATCAAATTTAGACGTGCCATGGATGGCCTTGAAATGAGCCAACTTACACATCCAACCCCCACAGCACCCTTTTTTTTGAGCTATGTTGGTTTCTAGGATGAATCTTGGTGGATTCATATGTCGTGTTCTAATTAATGGATCAGCTGTCTTCAAAACCTATGAAATATATAGAACATTTTCATGAGATCAAGACGAGTCATCCTAAATGTTCCCTGCCCTGGTTGCTGGGTACCATGCCTTCACGTCCGTTCGTGAATGGGACCAATTCGAGGTGGTGCAGAGCAAGCGCAACAATCAGGTGGTTGCCAATGCCATGGACTTTACGGCCAAGCGCATCTACATGGCCACGGCCGGCTTGTCTCAGGGACTCAAGAAACACATCGGGGGCATTTTTCAGAGATGTTCATGGGTCAAAGGAGGGGGTTGTGTCGAGGTAGAGCAGGTGGTAATACCCTGGTTGGTTTGCAATATGAAACGTGTAGCAACCGTGAAATCATGTTTAGAAACAATATAGTATGTGTTGCTGCTTTACGGCTGCATCAAGCAACCAAAAGTGTGGAATATCTGGGCGATTGTTGTTGGTTTCTCAACGTATATTTTTCCATATTTTTGCGTCAAACCCCACCACAAGGTACTACTAGGGACTCCTCCAAATTCAGATAAGTTAAATGTATTGAAAGGTTCTATTCTCCTGGCAAACTAGTTGATGTAGTAAATATTTAGTGATGCCTCCAAAATTTGCAGCCCCTTCCCATGTGCTTAGTCAGCTGTTGTCAAGGGTATCAAGACCAAACTCTCCTTGTAAAGCCCAGGTTGGCCTTGTGCTTCTGCCGTTGGCATTCCTCCATTTATCGTTTCGACTTGCGGATGGAAGTGGAGAGGGCAAGGCAACATGAACTCTGGCGCAAAAGGCGCATCCTTACCCAAAAGGTGATGGAAGTGCCATGCCGAGTGTTGCCAACCTGCATGGTGAAGTTTGCATTTTGCTGTTGCTTGGCAATTTTTTTTTGGGAAAACTCCTGTCTGAAAAAGCTTTTCCTTTGTAGATTTTTTGTGATTTGTGTTCGTTTTTGTATTGGTTTGGATGTGAGGGGTAGTAAGCAGCGCCCAAATCCCAAAGGGTTTTTTTCCTCCTCAAATGGGTGTCAGAATTTCGCCCTTACTTGCCTGGTTTCTCGTTTCTTTTCTCCCAGGTGATGTGATTTTCTCATCAATAAGATGGTTCGCAAATTACGCCTTTTTGGGGGAACCAAACAATGCAAATGTATGGTACTTGTGAGGGATTTCCCCTTTATAGTGCCTTGTTTTGGGTTGATAATTCATCATGCCCCCCTTTCCCGTGGATCTATGTTTTGGTCGAAAATCTCAGTCATCGGCCCTAGATCTTTTTGCAGGTTGGCAGGACGTGGCGCAGCAGACAAGGGTCCAGAAAACCTTAGAGCTACAACTCTCACAAAGAGAGGATGCTGAAACACAACTAAGCAGTGGACGCAAGGAAACGCAACGCCTGCAGGTGCCGTTGAAAAAACAGGGATCAGATTGGGTAGCATGGTGGTATCAGCTATGCACTCTGATACGAATCAGAATTTTCAACTAAAGATATCCAAGATGCAATTGAAAATGAATCTATCTAGTGAAATTAAAAAAATCAGTCTATCTAATGAAGCACTACCTATGAAATCACCAAATTTTTGCATTGAGATTTTCAAATTTCTCACTGACTGTGCTTCACCAGGCAGTGGCCGTCCAAGAGGAGTCCGCCTGGGATGCTGAGAAAGTGGAACTGCAGGAACGCTTGCAACATCTGCAGAGTAGGCTAGTTCCGGATGTCTGAAGGGAGATAAGATAGATAGATTAAGATTGATAAACAAGCAGATAGATAGATAGAAAGATAGCTAGCTAGCTAGCTAGCTAGATAGATAGATAGATAGATAGATAGCTAGATAGGCAGGTAGGTAGTTAGGTAGATAGGTAGATAGGTAGATAGGTAGATAGGTAGATAGGTAGATAGGTAGTTAGGTAGATAGGATAGGTACAGTAGATAGGTAGATAGGTAGATAGGTAGAAAGGTAGATAGGTAGATAGGTAGGTACGTAGGTAGGTAGATAGATACTTGTGACTTTCCAGTACCACAGAGAGATTGAAATGGGAGCTGGGGGTATCTGATCTAGAAAATCCTTGCACAACGGAAAGCCATGAGTGAAGTTACCAGAAGTCCCCAAACTACTTTTCAGGTGATATATGCATTTTGCGTGTATGATTTCAATCGTACAGAGAAATTATAGTGAGACAAAATTATGCTAAACAATGCTATAAATATTGCTGTAGCATTGCCTATGATTTGATTGCTGGAATATGTGCACTTTTGACAAGCCGAGATGATCCCTTATTACACGATATGTTTTTGTTTGACAATTGTCAAGGTATCAGAAAAAAGTACATGCGGCACCACTAAAAGCAATCACTATGCATTTTGATTACAATATCAATCTTTTGTTGGAACCAGCAGATTCTACGCACCTGGCGTTCTAAACCATGCACACAGGGACTGTTGATCCGAAAGATACAAAAAAGACTCCTCAGAACAAAGGCATGCCGGGGCGCTGAATCAACCGCTTGGACTTTACTTTGGCATCCCTCAGAAGGAGGAGTACTGTAACCATGTAACAAAAGATTTAAGAATGTTTTCTACTGTATATGTCCCATTGTCTTGGGTTTTGAACAAGCAAAAAGAGGAAATTACTTTCGATTGGACCTCAATCCCTGAAACAAGGCGGAACGAAGCAGAGGTCAATGTGCAAAATGCCCGTGAGAGACGAGCTACATTGGAGCTTTGGGTTGGAAATGGATGATTGAAGGGGGTGCACCCACCTTTGAGATGTATATTAAATTACATTGAATATGTAGACATATGTATAAGTGAATGGCTGATACTGCACCTGTTTGTGCATCAACAGTCTTCTTCATGATGGTTCTGGGCCCTGCTCCAGTTACAAGGAATATGATTATATATAACTCCCCTAAACTCTACTTAAATCATAAGTCCAGTTGCAAGGGAGCATAGCAAGGGATTGGCCTCCACATATCCAACATTTTAGAGGGACCATTCCTGAAGAATTGACAAAACATGCTTAGCGAAGTGGTGGCAGGGCATCCCCTCAAAATCAGAGACCTTGGCTAAATCACACCCATGATAGCCTTACAGCTAAGGATTTGGTGTTAGGAAATCTTCAGTTTAGAGGCTTTGGAGGCTTATAATTTTCCCATGATTTTTTTTCAGCTTCTCCAGGGCCCCACATGAAAGATGACGAATTTCGAATCTCCCAGAAATTGGAATTGGGACCCAAAGGTTTTGCCGAAAGTCAGCATCCGGAAACCAACTAAGGAAGCGCAGCAGGTGGGCCAGCGTTTTTTTCAATTTGATAGGGGAGGGAGCTGATGAAGTCTTGGGACCTTCAAGTCAATTCATTGGCTTGGGCGATTTTCCCCCAGAAAAGGGTTTGCGAATGTATTGGGATTTGGGGAAGCCTTCCTTAAAAAGGACTTGAAAATAGCTGTTTGATGAATTCTATTCCTCCCAGACTATATGATGAATGATGCTTGCTGCTTCCCACCTCTGTGGGTGGTAGCAATGAATAGTCCGATTTTTCCCCAGATAGCGATAGCTATAGGGGTTCTTACTTCCAATAGGGGGGGAGGGCGACGAACCACTTTGGCCGATTGGACGTGGCACCAGGGTGCCATTGCAGGGTGCAGAGGACGTGGTGCCATTGCTTGGTGCCATTGTAGTGTGGTATGGTTGGGGGGGAGGGTGACGACCAACTTTGGGGGAGTGGACGTGGTGCCATTGCTGGGTGCCATCGTAGGGTGCCATTGTAGTGTGCTATGGTTGGGTGCCAGTGTGACGACCAACTTTGGGGGAGTGGACGTGGTGCCATTGCAGGGTGCCCATGGCACTGCAGACTACACTGTTCTTTACATTGATAACGCAAAAATTATTTTTTGCTATCGGGGTCTTTGCTGGTATAATTTTTCGGAACTGTTGCTCCCCAAGGGAAGGCTGACAATCTCTGCCTTCATGTGTTTGGCCTTGCCACAAAACCGTCATCAACAATCTTTAGGCTCCATGATGTCTCGTCTTGAGTAATGAAGTCCTGGGAGCGACGGTGAGAGAATCTGCAAAAGCTGTTTAAAGGTGTTCTGCTCTCAAGATGTCATTGAAACTATTTGACAGCTGTCCTAGCTGGTGTTTGGCTTTGGGAGAGTTTATGGAGCACACCTTTTTGGATTTGTATGTGGTGTATCTACAGAGGTTGTTGGCAGCCACACTTGGAAGGTGAAACCCAAACGAACCACCGAACTCTTGCAGCCACAAATAACGGCAAAAACGGTTGGATCATAGAAATCATGGACCACGAGTTCAGGTGATCATTTTCGGTCTCCAAAGACTCCCAGGTTTTTTGAAAGCCCAGAATTCAGTGGGTCCTTTGGTCACTTGGGGATTTGGGTGTTTCACTGGTAGCAGTTACGTCCAGGTCGCAACCCAAAGTCCGCAGCTTTTTGGATGGATGTTCCTGACACATTGGCCACTGCTTCATTTCTTGAACATTGGGAATTTGGATAGGTGGTTGACTTATCTATATGTATATGTACTTATATCATATCATATGTATATATATATATAGACCCTGCCTCTTTCGGTCTGGCACCCTTCTTTACCTGGAGAAAAGTCCCAAAGGCCCAAAGGGTTCATAGCACTTGGTTTTTCTTCCCGGCTCTTTGAACCTCCGAATTCACCTCCCCAAAACTTATAGTGTACCTGAAAATAGGCACTTTTCCGAAAAGGAAAGTCTCCCAAACACCATTTTTCAGGGGTCATGTTCGTTTTGGGGTGGTGGGAAAAAATAATTTTTTGCCCAACTCATTTATACTCATTTTCCCCAGGTCATTTCAACCAAAATCTCGGTGAAACAACCGCAGCCTTGTAAAGCTTCGAGCTTCGTGCTTTCGTTCCGCGTCCGGCATCGGCTCCAAGACTTTTGGCCTTTGGCCCCGTTTGGGGAACCCAGGGAACCGGGTCCGGGAAAAGGTGGTGGCAACAACTCCCTGCTGAAGGTGCGGGGAAATGGCAAACCCATTGGGGTATCCACGCCCTTGGTCGTGGTCTGGAGGATTTTCTGCGGGGAAATAGTTGGGAAAGGTGACCAAAACTCAAAACATATTTTTTCATGCAGAATTTTGTGCGAGTTTGATCAGAATTTGATGATGCCGACTTCTACGATATCAGCTTTTATCTGTGTTTTTGCTCAGTTCGTGTTTGTCTGCTTCAAGGATGATGTTGTGCTGCTGTGCGGCGGAACCTGCGAATGCAACGGAGGTGAAGTATGGAGGAACTGAGGAGCCGAAAACCCATCCGTTGCAAAGGGCATGGAAAGTGTGGTGCCAATCAAGATCAAAAGGTTACAGTTGATGGACAAAAAATGTGGGAGATCTAGCTTGACGGGGGTAGAAGATGTCTCGTTGTTTTTTCCATGGGAGATATTACTAATATACTGCTATGCGTGGGTGCAGGATTTTCACTCCCACGCCGGGATGAAAAGATCTGGATCTACCGAATTTTGGATTCGGTTGAAGCCACCGAGGGGTAGTGACTCGACTCTAGTGGCTTCCAAAGCCGTCAAGCGGAGGTCCCCATTGTTTTGTATCTTCACCTGCACGTGGTGAATCAATACCAAAGAATCTGACTGCACTTTGTACATATATTCCTGGAATATAGGAAAATAAATCATCGAAACTCTTTCCCCAAAAAGCTGTACCAAAAAATAGGATTTCATCATCCCACAGGTGCCTGTAGCTTGTCCTCATCGGTCAGGAGAGACTCCGTGAGGCTTCCAAGGGTACAAGCTTTGTGAAGACAGCACCGGCCATGACCTCGGACTTCATTCCAGCTGCTTGGTTGCGAGGTGGTGAGGTTCATCGCTTGGTGGATTTTAAACCACCCCAGGCCAGGTATTAAATTCCGGGGAGGTTCCAATGGAATGAGACTTTGCACCAATTCATGGGTACTTGTCATCCTATTCTTTCACAGGGTTTTGTTCATCTTAGGCAGTTGTTTGGGATGAAGACTTTATTCCACCAACCTCAAGCACCTAAGTAATTTCGTTGGAAGCAATTTCGGGGGGGCCAGCAGTTGCTACGCAGTTGGGTCCTTTGTGGGTTGGGACATCAAAATTTCAGTCAGCGGTTTTGACTTGGCTCAGAACCCCTTCAGTTGTCACCAAGGATGTTTTTGAAGTTCGCCTTCAAGATGGATTGCATGGTATCGTCATTGATGTTACAGACACTTGGCCGCACACGTTGTGATGGTGTCAGTGGCTTGTTCCCTGCTTTATAAGAATGGAAGATCTCTCTAAAGCACTAAAGCAAGGCGTGATGGAATGCATTTCCACGAGGTTGCTATCTCAAGATTCTGGCTTGAGGTATTTTTCATCGTATGAAAAGTTGAAAATTTAGGGTAAGGTTTGCCGGTTTGCCATGCTCTCTTCCATCTTCCTGCGTCCTTGCAGGACCCTGAATGCACCATTGTGAAGCACATCCGTGATGGGACGGCCAGCGATTGGAATAACTCTTGCTCTGAAGACAAAACAATCAAGGAGCAGCCACCTTACTGGATCAATCGAAAGGAAGGGCATAACTGGCGATGATGATGATGATGATGATGATGATGATGATGATGATGATGATGATGATGATGATGATGATGATGGTGGGTGATGGTTCTTAAAATGATGAATCACAAAAAGCAACACCCAAAACACCAATATTCACTAAAAGAAAATTCTGCTTTCTGTCTTTTTCCCTATCGTTTTTGTTGGACCAAAGGCCGTCATCCAAACAAATTTATTTCCGCCCCAAAAAAAGATCCCCAACTCACACCACCAACCAACCTCGGGTGGTGTTTTTTTTCCAAAATGCAGGAGTTTGATCGCATTTTGGAGGTGAATGGTGTACGTGGCAACAGTGTGGAGTTGGCCAAAGCTTTGGGAATCTTGGCGTGACATTAGGTCAAGATCTGGTTGCCCCTGCGGGTAGGGGCAAAAATCCATGCTTTTTTTTTTGCTCCCGCAAAACGAGAGAAGGTATCAAAACATGCAAAACCCATTGGGGGGGAAAGAACTTATCACAACTCACAACCCATCAGTTTGGAAACCTAAAGGAAAGATTTACCAAACTTAGTCATACAAGTCCACAAGGCAGTGCAGTTGCACCCAGAACCTTGGGTAGTTTTTGGGTTCATCTGCCATTGACCAATTAAACTTGTGATGTTTGACGCACAAGCCACAACTATATAAACTTCAGCAAGTTTTTGACACTTGAACAGCAACACCTCGAGTTGAAATTCACCACATCTTAGGTAGATTCTGCACCTATTTGAGCCACCCAAAAAACCCGAATTAATTTCATTTATTAAAGTTGCCCTCCTGCGCACTAACATCTCCCCTACCAGCCAGCAGTTTTGAGTCGATGATTTTCCTTTTCCCGTTTGGTGGGATATGTGATCGTTCCCTCAAAGGTACGTGAAATTGGATGATGAAAAATCACCTGGTTTTTTGTCGGGATTTCTGCATGGGATTTCTTGGTCTCGACGTCAGTCTCGTTGAGGAACCGAAGGCACCATCGTATTGAGTCTCCAACGCCCAGAGGAACGCGTACCTTGGGAGCAGGAGGGAATTGAGCGGTGCAACCAGTGTGAGAAAAAAGCAAGGTGGTGACATGGAAGATAAAACTTAAGATATATTCTCGGATGAAGAAAAATATAGAATGAGAATTGAGAAATTGACCGTGTGAAGATGCATTTCCTATTTTTTTGGAACCTGAGAAATCTGCATCTGCATTGGTATGTTTGTTTACCAGAGGATAATTAGTGCACTGGGAATTTTCAAGAGGCTCGATGAGACTCCTGGGATTTCACCTTGAAATGCTAGACATACATCCTTTGACATCGACTTGTGATTGAGACCTTTACTGTATGTTGTTTAGACAGATGGATAGTTAATAGTAGTTATCTAAAAAAAACATTTGAGGACAACTGACGTCCTTTGTCATCCAAGCGAAAACTCTTATGGGAAACAGTATCAGGTATCACTTGTGTTTTTGTGGTCATTCTGATCATTTTTTCGTATTCAAGATCGAGGTTGCCCCGCGGTGGAAACCACCTTCTCTTTTTTGTGCCCGCATAATGTATGCCAAGAACTTCAGGAGCCCCAAGAATCATCATTTTCTTTGGATGAGTCCTTTAAATTATGGTCCATATCTCAGAATTTCCCTAACAAAACATATTATATACAGTATTATAGTAGTCATGTTTCTTGCTAAGAAATCCATCATTTCCTTGTTGTGGATGATTTTTTTTGGGGGTGTTGCTAACCACCTCCCATCCTTGGCCCAGTTAGCTTGGCTGAGCCCTTCTGAGCTCAGCCGGTTGAGGTTGTGACCTTGCACCGTCCTGGAGAAATTGGAGTTGTACCTTGGGCGGGTTGCCGATCGCTCGGAAAATGGAGGGAACATGAACCTTTCGGGCCCCTATGGAATGACCAAAAATGGAATGAGTAACTGGGGTTATAAAGTTATTTCACCCCTATAAGTGGAGTTCTTGGCCCCTATACCCACTGACCGTGGGGATTGTGAGAATTTTTCAAGCTGCCGTTTCAAGAGACAAAAGCAACTCAAGACGCTGGAATTTAGGTGGTGGTTTCAAAGACATTTCATCTTCCAACCATCCATTTTTCAGGGGCAAACTTGCTGTTAGTTTCAGGGATTCTAACCTGAATGGAAAACTAGGTGGTGGTTTCAAAGATTTTGACTTCCACCCCTACTTGGGGAAATGATCCTGACTCATGTTTTCAGATGGGTTGGTTCAACCACCGATTAGCTACTTTTGGCACTTGTGGTTGTGATCAATCTGGAAGATGATGGTCAATTTTGTAGCAATTGGTGAATTTCGTTTGGGAACCATGAAATTTCCATGTTTTTACGAAAGGTTGATGCTTAGAAGATGTAGTTTCTTTGACCACCCTATGGCCTTCAATGTATAGCTGGCATCAATTTTTTTGGAGGGAGTGAGGGTTCGTATTTCAACCCAAAAGAACGCATCAAGAAAAAATCTTGGTTGGATAAAGACGGGGTGATACACCCCCGAAAAGAAACATGGAACCTGAAAATAGCCCCAAAAGGAAAACCAGCAACATCGAGCCCCAAAAATTACCAAGTTTGGGATTGCAGCCGTTAGTTTGCAGGGATGTACTCCCCTCTTAATGGAGCTTCTCTTGTCTTTCATTGGGATGCGGGGTATTTTTCTCAGGAAACATCATTAAGGACGGGATTTTTCAGCACCAAAAAAAAATACGCAACCTTTTCCACCCGCCATGGAAAACCGATATTTTGGGACCTGAAAAGTCGTCACCCCATGGCGAGGTATTGAATTACAAGAAGTTGGGATCAAAGGCACCCTGGATCACCAAAATCAGTGCAGGACTCTTGACAAGGCTGGGGCTTCCAATTTCACGGCAGGGGAAGGTTATTTCGGCCATGGGCCAAGGGTTCAATGAATGGTTCGATCAAAAAGGTGGGAAAAAGACAAAGACAGAAAAACACACAAAGTATACGAAAGCGAAGAGGCCGCATCAGCATGTTCGGGTGAAACAAGGGTGGGGGAAGATGTTTCTTGTTTCAAGATGGCATTTTTTCAAGTTGTCTTTTTGGTGTGAGTCGATGCACAGTGGCTGGGATAGTTTCACTGGGGATCCAATAAAATCCTTCCCTCCCTTTCCATGTCACTAATGAGTAACGAGTACCCTGCAAGAGCATGAAATTTGCTTCCCACCAAAATTCTTGGAACTGAGTCTTTGCGATTTTCTTCATGAACTTGGTCCCACCCAACTTTCGACAACAAAATGTCAACCCATCACAACCCATCCCCCCTTGTCCAACCGTTTTTTCATCTCCCATGTCCCTATTTCCGGGTAGGTGGAACGAGGATGTGCCGGATCAGGCGGTGGGCATCCATGACCGCATTCGCATGGTAAATGGCACCATGGGAGCTCCTGAGGCCGTCGATGGCGTTTTTTTTTTGGAAAGGGGAAAACGGTTGGGGGTTGGTGGTTATTCCCCTAGAAACTAAACAGTTTGCACCTGAAAAAAAATGGTTGGGAAGTTGGGAATACTACTTTCCTATTGGGATGACCTATTTTCAGGTGCGAACGGTTAGCCTTTAGGGAGTGTATTCTCGTTTTTTTTTTGTTTTTTTCTCCTTCCCCTCTGTCAATATTATATTTGTATTCATATACATATATATATATTGTATTTTACATATTGATATTATGTTTTTGGTGGAGGTATATAATTGGAAGCGGACGAATCATGTCTGGTTTCGTCAAACACGAATAGGCCCTGGAACATGAAGAGAGGGATTTTCAATGCCATGTTACACCAGGGCAGTAGGTGGGGGATGGAGGCTGGTTTGTGATGATACTCAGGTGACAGGATATGATATCAGCAGGGGAATAGATGGAAGAGACAGTCCTCTGTTTTGTGGGTGATGTTCATGTCAGTTTGCAGGAGTTGTGATTTGGCCATGGTTTTACTTAAAGCACAGCACTGTAAGCTTTTTGTTGGTAGTTGCTGTGGCTCGCGGGCTGTGGTATGACTTAAAGAAAATCACGACAAATCCTTAGATCGCCGTGACCATTTTTACCCACTTGTGATGATTTGGGGAACCGTGCCTCCTAGAGTCGTTCACGGAATATCCCATGAAATCCTGGTTGGTGAAGTATCCCGGGCTTGGGGGGTTCCCCAGCCGTTTTTTTGATGCCCGTTGTTCCTTGTTCGTTCTTCCCATCTTGGTTGGTTCACCAACACGTCATGGAAGACATTCAGGAGCTGATGAGCGGTATTAAGGTGCCTTTGTTTGAACTAAGCATATTGCTTAGTAGAGGGATGTTGCCGGAGAGGGGATGATGTACCCAAGAATCGCAGGGAGGGATGTGAAAACATTGGTTGGCTTGGTACGTGCTTGATATAACCGGTTGGAACACAGCATGGTGGATCTTGTGTTGCATGCCATGTCATCAAGACTTTGGGGTGGCCTTCGGGTAGCGCGCTATCTGCAAAGAATTGATGAAGGTAAATTGAAGTGCTTGTGTCCTATACATCAATGCGCGCATACTACATAGATATACACGTGACTGTACGTAACTGTATAATATATATACCTGGACTCTCCAAGGGGTGCCAAATGGATGGGAGGTTGGGTGCCATTTTTCGCAACCCCTTAGGGTTTTTTTCACACCACCCATTGGAGGGTTGGTACCCCGCCCCGTAAGGATGCGCAAGAGAAATTGGAGCTCAACGTTTTGCACTATGGCTTCTGAGAGAAAAGGGTAGATGGCAGCCACGTGGGTTGTTTTTTTTTTTGATTTTTCCCGGGGAAAATGTGTGACTACGAATCTTGGTGACGCAGAATCTCATCATCGTTGAGGGATTGCCCCAAGAGCTTACAGAGCGCCACCCTGGTGGCTGCAGATTCAGAGCAGATCGCTTTTTTTTGCACTTTGCCTATCTCCAGCTCGAATCCTTGAAGGGGTGTATATAGGTCATTGACGAAGATGAGCCCAAACCCGGCACATTTTTGTGATGATCGCCACACACATCATGAGCTTACCCCAGTAAACTTGTCATTTGTTTGGGGGAGGTAAACTCACCCAGCAACTTGGAGAAGTTGATGAATTCCTTTGAGGATTGGACTCTCACTTAGACTTAGTCCATCTCAGCACTTGGTCCGCTTGAAGGCGGACCGTGGTTTTTGTGGCCAGCCGTTTAACGGTTGCTCCACCAGTGAGATGAAGACATCCAAATGCCCAGGGAATACTTGACGTGTAAGCTTGATGGAACAGAAGCATCAAACAAATTGGTCTTTTTGATGGACAAGAGGACGAAATCTGGTGGGACAACCCTGAGCAAGTTCAGTTCAGTGGACAGTGTTTGAATGTGGATCTGATCTATTGATACGAAGTAATTACTTATACCGTTTTCCGACCATTTACATCGTTATTTAGCCAAGCAAAATAAAACAGCTGGTTTTTTCAACCTAGATCATTTCTAGCACCTCTTGGGAGGGGCGGATCCCTTTAGCAAAGATCCACCAACTGCTTCCACGATGCCCGTTGGCTCGCTTGTGAGGTCACATCCAATGACAACGGAAGAATTTTTTTTGGGATCATTTGAGCATAAAGCTAAAACTCCCAAATCGAAACCACCTTCCCCCCAAAAAAGACATAAATGTCTTCCAAGCTTCAGCTTTCTCGGGCAATGTTATGAATTTTATGTTAGACCAACTAACTCATAGAGGATGTGTTTGACGGAGTAGAAGTCTCTTCATGGTGGGGTGAAAGGTTTTCAAGTAACCTGTGGGCCGTCACTTGAAGGTAGGGTTGCCAAAGTACATCGAAGGCATGCATGAATCATGTGAATACCCCCATTTTCCGAAGCCTGCTATACATATGCAACAGTATTGTGCTGCTTGTAGTTTGGGGGTATTAACTCCCAACTCATGATGAGGGGCAAATTTCATGATTTGTTCTTGTCTCTTAAGCTCCATATACTTTCCACAAATTACATCGTGGGATATGGCCCAAGATTCATTCCCCACAGGATCTTTTCTGCCAAAGTTGCCTGGGATGTTTTTATATTTTTCACATAAAAAAAAGATCTGAAGAGTCGAAAGAATTAGCTGATGTGGCACACGACACAATTCTGGAACAGCATCTTCACTTTGTGTCTGGAAACTGGGGAGCTATGGCCCGCAGTGCCTATGTTTCACTCTGATTCAAGATCACTTGGCAAGAAAGGAAGGAGAAACAGGAGCCACCGCATCGGGTTAACTTGTGACGGGTGCAGTTTTTCTTTTAGTTGTTTTCATCTGACTTATGGGATTCTCGTGAGGTCACCACCACCACCACCACCACCACCACCACCAGCAGCAGCAGCAGCAGCAGCACCATCATCATCATCATCATCATCATCATCATCATCATCATCATCATCATCATCATCATCATCATCATCATCATCATCATCGTCATCGTCATCGTCATCGTCATCGTCATCAGAATGGCAACAATGATTATACTAGCAGTAACAACAATAATAAGAATAGTAGCAATAGTCACTATGATCATGCCCATTTCCAGAAAACTCATGTTTGGTCACAGTCATTTCTAGTGTTTTTTTCTGGGTGCCTGAAACAGAAGCAACCCATGAGTTTGCCGTTGGGCGCCAGGCGGAGCAGATACAAAAAGTGCAAGAACTACGCCAGCAGTTAGGATGAATACATGTGCCGTTGACTGTGAGTGTTCCCAAAGAGGGATGCTGAGGGCACCGTTGTGATCAAAGCAGAGCTCTGATGGCGTCAGAAAAAAGGGAGCCCACAGGGGAAGACTTGGCAGGGCAAAAAAAGGGCTTTTTTAGCCGCTTTGTAAGCGAAAAAGAATTACAAGCATGAAAAGGAAGTGAGTCGTTTCTTTTGTCTTGTTGAATGGTCTAGCTTGTACAGGGTTTAACGAAACTGACAGGTTAGTGGCGCTCTTCGAACAAAAAGTGCACCATTTGGAACCTGCCACGACTGGAGGCAAACGGTTGCGGAGGTTTGAGAGTTGGCGCATCAACAACTGGTAGAAAGTCATTGGCAATTCGCCTACTGAGGAAGAGGCAGCACCCTTTAAATACACCTTAAGGTCAAAATAGATGGCTTGTCGATACCAAATGGCAGGTTAGTAAAGCGGCAATATAAACCAATATGTAGGGACTGTGCCATATACTTTTCAACTACTGTATGCCAATTGCTATTCCTACAATATGCGCTTCAACAAGCTTTGACTGATTCGAGCCCAGTTTGTTTACCACAAAGTATGATGGTTGTGGGGTGCACTAAAAGAATTGCTATAGAGGGTACCTACACTACTTGGTACCTACACTACTTTTTTGCAACAACAAGCCCCTGAAAGTTATCAGGGCGTTTTTTTTCCCTTGAGCCCTGCAAATCCATCGAACAACAACACCCCAGGTGTAGGTGGTTAATCATCACGATTGAGATAAATCGGATACTGTACATGAATTTTCGCAGCTTTCAGTTTGAGCATGAGATAACATGGATGGTGAAACACTTCACTTCCTTCGTTTGTTGGGGAGACCATACTGCTGCTGCTTCCCATCTTTTTGCAGGTGCGAAACATGTGCAGGTCCAGGTAGCGAAAGAGCAGGTCCAGGTGATAGGGTGGAGGTTGGGAAGGGGGCGCATCGCAAGGTTGTGTCATTTTGGATTCAAGCGCAAGCGCTTGCTTCAGAATAGGTTTCAGCTATTTTTGAACCGAAAACCTAGTTGGAATGATTCAACTAACCATGGAAATCATTGAATGATGACTTGTATTGAGCCGGATGAGGAAATTTCAGTGGTTCAAACCGCCCCGAAAAAGAGTATAGAGCCTACATGAACCAAGGTCCAAAACTGTTGGCCGAAATCTTGCACCACTGATATCTGAAATCTGAAATTATGTCAGAATGGAATAAAAGTACCTCCCAACTAGTTATTTTGGTTGGCGTCCATCAGCCAAGTAAACTGTTGATTTGGAGAATATTTGGTGCCTTGGCAAGGTATTAAAAAAACCTAGCAGAATTCCTTCCGAGGATCTGTGCCGAATCTGCGTTCCGTATAGTGTTTGTTTGAATGGACCGCTGGAAGTAGTAGACTCAAGTGACTCAAGGGTTAGTTTAAGAACTAGCATGTTTTTCTCCCGCACCTGGACATTTATCATTTATCACTCCAAGTGCGCAACTCTTCACCCAACCTAACCTAACTACCGTATAAATGGACTCTACGGCTTGGGGTTTACACATCTTTCGGCCCCAAACCGTTGCAACGCCTCCGTGTGTAGCACCGTCCAGGAGGCCGCCCCGGAGGCTGCAGGGATCGGTCCTACACAAAGCGGGGCTCCGCCTCCGGAGCCGCAGGTCACGGGTGGGATGGGGTGAAGGGGGGGGTTAACATCGCCGTTTTGCCCAGGGAAAAAAACCCTTAGGTGGATATAACTTCACTGGAAAATCCACTGATTTACTTGAACATCGGAAGTTTTTTTTGGGAGGAAACGAGGTGTTTTTTTGAATCAACCAGGACTGTAGGGTAGGGTCTTCATATTGTTGGTTGTAGTCATTGAAATTTAGTCATGACATTTTTGGTTCTGAAGTTTTGTGAGTTTTTTGTTGCTGCTTTTTGTTTGGCGATTTGTCCCCAAAAAGGCCTTGAAAGTGCGGATGAAGTACTGATGTGGTTCAGAAATCCTTTCGAAAAAGAGTCAGGTTTGATTCTCACAAAGAGATTTCAATTCAAAGGCCATGTTTTTTTCGTTCGTTTTGTACCTCATACTGACTTATCTTCCCACAGAATCTGGCATTAAAACCCTGAAAATGGATATCTTCCAATCAAAAAAGGTAAACGTCAGAGGTTTCAACGCCAGGTGGCACCAAGTCCACCTGCGGAAGATGAGGTTGGTGGGAAGCGTGGGATGGGAAGCGTTTTACTGTTGACTTAGTGGTTCTTTCACTGGAACCACTGAAATGGTGATGAAAAACTGATTTGATATTTACTGCATGTACATAAATATTTCACACACACACAGATATATATATATATATATACACATAATATAGCATTAGCATAGCCATAGCACAATTTCAATTTACACACCTCTTTTCATGCCACCAAACCTACCAGGCCCGTGACGGAACCCCATCCCAAATCCCGCCAGCTAAAAACCGCCGCCAGAAATACGCCATGTACCGCCGGATGCATCGTACCGGGGTGTGCGGGACCTCAAATTTGGATGGCGAAGTCGTGGCCCAGTGACCCAGTGATCAACTACTATGCTACAAGTAAGCGACACCTCCTGCCCGTTGTTGGTAAGCTGGTACCATAGTCACTAGTGCTAATGATTAAATATATAATATATATTATCTTTCTACTACTTATAATTGGTAAATTTTGGAGACCTCTTGATCTTCTTTCAGGGATTTGCCAACTTTTTGAGCCAAGGCCCCTCCTGGCCATTCGACAGAAACTTCTCTTGGACGCGCTGCAGGTGTTTTCGGCATTCGCCATCTGCTGTAGATGTCCTTTCTTTGAGGAAATGTAGTTTTTGTAGTAATGTTGACATCGCAATAGTACCTCCCCAAACAAAAAATGTGTGTGTGTGTGTTTTGTGGATTTTTTGGGGGTCCAAAAAAAGTGCTTGGATGCCAGAATGTCGTTTTGAGATATCTGTAGTATAAATGTGAGCTTGTTTGGGGGTCAAGAAATTAAGCACCGAGTAGTTTTCAGGATTGATCAGCTTTTGACCAGGCAACTTCTGGAAATCTGGATTTTTTTTGGCTGCAATTAGTATTGATGAATAGCAGTACTCGTATTGGTAATAGTATTGATAGTTATATTATAATTGGTATTGATATTGACAATAGTATGAAAGATATCTATAATTGGGAATTTTTGAATTGCATCCCCCCGGGCTTATTGCGTAGCCTCACAAAAGCATACAATACATTTCGAAATTAAACATCGGGGGGATCCGCGGCAAAAGTTTTTTCAATCAATTGCGTACCCTATTATAAATGTCAAGTTAACATTAAAGACTTTTCATAGGGAGGCATTTTCAGAAGGCATCTCAAAGTTTGCCATTGCCATCCCTCCCCCAAAGAAACAAGCCAATGGTTACAGACAGGTTTTGGTTGAGTTTTTGTTGGTTGTTCATCACTTTAGTACTCCGATCTCTTACAGCTTCGCAAACCATTTGTAGTTCCAAACTACTTTCTCAACACAAACGCCGAGTGCGTGACTGCGTCTGGCTTTCGACATATCTACTGGAGCCATCTGAAAATCTGGTGCTCCTCAAATCGATCAGGTTCCAATTTTTTTATTCTCACCCCTTTGGGAAATGGTCCAATTGGACCAATATCTTTAAAACAGTGGGTTGTTTGAAACCACCAACTAGATGTATATGTATATAAATATAGTACCTGCATAAATGAATATAAACGATAATATATATATATATATATATCACATAACATTTCTTTCTGGACAAGATCATTGCCATCTATAGAAATTCCTTCCTGAGCCCGATGCCACCCTGAACAGGATCCGACCTTGGATGTGGCTGTCCTTGATACCTTTGATGGTGCCTTGGAGAAAAAGGTTCCAAAGGTTTGTGATGATACCTTTGATGATACTGTTGATGGTTCAGAAATCCCATTCCCAACCACCTTCATTACTCCCCCGAAAAACTAACATTGACTGGCTGGGAAAATCACGATAATTTTAGATATACATCTTCATTTTTGTGCACTTCCTCTTGGCCCGAATTTCTGGTGACCTTCAAAAAAACGGGTTATATACAGGTGCCGCTGGCACTGGTGCAGGGGCACCTGCCCCGAAGGTGGCAGTAGCCAAGGCACCAGAGGCGCGAGATGGCAAGGTGGTGAGACAAAAGAAGAAAATAGAGGTGATTCAAAATGTTTGATACCCGGAATTTATGGATATAAAGAACTATGACTATCTATCTACCTGTCTAAGCTAAGCTAAGCTAAGCTCAGCTAATCCATCTAACCAATCTCTCTAATCTATCTATTTATTTATTTATTTATCTACCTATCTATCTCTGAGTTTTTATATATATATATATATACATAATTTCTGTAAAGACATAGAAATAGAAGAAGTGAATTTCTAAGTGGAACAAAATTTGCCCACAAAAGGTAATAGTGATGCATGAAACACAAGCCACTTGCATTAACCGGAACCCATCAGCCTGCTTGGAGGCTGCCCCGCCAGCGCCAGCGTCAGCGCCGGCAGAACCGGAGGTCACGCAGGACTACCCTGGAGTCACAAATTCATGGCTCGGCCAAGCGTCTTTGAAAGGTAGCTTAGTACAGGGTTGATAGAAATACGAGGTAGCTGCAGGCTTTATTGCATGTCTTCCAAAAAAAACCCTGGTGTATCATTGAGCTGGAAGGCTCTAAATATCAAGACTGGTTATGTTTGTGGTAAGTATGCAGCAAAGAATATTAAAGGACATTGAGCATAGAGAGCACGCGATGCGGCATGAATCCGATCACCTTGTAAAAAACTGTGACTTTGGACGTGATTGCCACGCCCCAAGAAACCTAGCCCCTCGGTAATGGTGGCTTAAAACTCCACCATTTTCATGGCAGTTTTTCTCCAACCAAAAGATGCAACAAAAGTTCAGCCGATCCCCATGCCGCGAGGAGCCGGAAGCAAAAACGGAACAACCTGCCGCACCGATACCGCTTCCGGAGCCGTCGGTGTCGGGTGTTGTGGCCCAGTCGATCTGAATACTTCCAGCTTTCATTTCGAAAGATGGAAGACGGAGGCATTTCAGTTGAGTTTACTCAGTAAGAAGTGGCCAGTGAAGCTTGACATAGCTCCTCTACCAATTGATTGTACCACGAATCTAACGTATCCAACGGTAGATCTTGATAGGAAATGCATCGACAAATGGTGGATCTTCTTATAGCTGAGGAGGTGCTGGTTTATTACCTCAGGACAGGATGAAACAATAAACCATCCACTTGTACTAACCTCAAGCACCAAGTAACCGCCCTGAGCATGAAACCGTTGATTGCCAATGTCTGGAAAACTTCAGTTTGAAATGATAAGCTCTAATGACCCTAGAGGTCCCACGAGAAAATATCAACAGAACTGCAAGTGTGTGATGCGACTTGGGTTGGGTGTGGTGCTGATGCCTGTCCTCAATGGGTCATGGGTCCCAAGATTTTTTGACCTTCACGAACTCCAGAAAGCAGGGTGGTTCTTGGCAAGGTCAATGCTGTTGATGGGAGAACTCTCAAACAACCACCTGGGATGTAAAAAAAATTCGCAAATGGTGGGATAAACTACCAATATATCAACTGGTTTTCTCGTCGATTTTTCGATCCGAAAAGTAACCAGTTGGTGGCCTCATTCCATGGTGATTCATCTCGGTCAAATGGATCCGTTGTCGTTATTTTTTTGAAAGAAAAATCCATCATCCTTCCAATCCGAAGTGACAATCGCCACCAACACAACCAAATACCCAACAAATATCCAACAAATATCCAACTAGTCAGAAATTCCCAACTCAACAAATTCCAAATACCTGGAGAAGAAAACCAAAAAACAACCTGGAGTGAAACAAGAAAAGAACAACCTTTCAACTAGGTGGCCCCATCAACTTGGCTGAAGCGGTTTCTGGGTGGTTGGGGAATGGTTGGGAATGGGTTGGGAATGGGGGGAAGCTGTGTCAAGGGTTTTCTGGAAGGTGATCTAATGAAGGTTCAAGCTGATTCTAAAGACTCATGATGGGTGTTGGTTTTTGAAGCATTTTTTTTTTCTGAAAATTGGAGGGGTTGTAGTGGTTTTGCAGAATCTAGGTCTGTTTCAAGGGGTGTTCATGGAAAAAAGAATTAGTGTCAAGCGGGGTCTGGTTGTTTTCAGGGTGTTTTTGCAAAGGCCCACGCTGGGGCATGTCGGAACGGCCTAGTTGTGGGATTTGGCTGACAAGTAGGATGAGACTGAGGCAGGCCTAGGTAAGCAAGGTAAACCATTGCAAATGGTACTGTTGATGGTCAGAAATTCAACGAGCATCAGTGGATATATGTTGATATGGCCAACGTCCTACGATTGACATACCGGTATACGCAGTTTCTATCTATCTCAATTGGTTCTGGATTTCTTCCATTGACAGTAGGTCAGAATTACCTACCCACTCCACAACTAAGCTAGAATCTCTACTTGGAAGTTTTGGAAGATGATCTCCCTATTCAACCTGTGGCGCTATGTTACTTCAAGGGAGTGTAGGACAACTATGAGGCCAAAGAAATTGCTACAAAAAATCTTTCAGCAAAAAAAGTGAGGGGCAAATTTTGGAGCGCATTTTTGGGAGTTAGAAAATTGCTAATGTTTTGAACCATGCACCTGTTAAACATCTTCAGCATGAAACGCCACCTTCTTTAAGGCTGCTGCCATGGCTCAACGTCGTATGAGTCGGGTGGCTGCAAAAGCCGAGGGTGTATCCAAGGCCCATCAACAGTCAAATGATTTTTTCTCCCTGAAACTAACAGTTCGCCCCTGAAAGGGAAACTAGTATTCCAACCATCCATTTTCGGGTGCGAACTGTTAGTTTCAGGGAGGGTATTAGATGTTGTATCATTACCTGGAACCTGATGGCCATCCACTTTCAAAGGGGTGTTTCAGTTTAAAATGACTCCCAATCATTACATGAGAGATGGGTGTTTCACCAAACATCCATTAAAAAAAGGTTACCAGGTAGATATTTGTTTGCTTTTTACATTTGCAATGGTCACCTAAATTAGTAATCACTTTCCAGACATCGCATTCCGGATGCAAAAATACACATGTTGGCTGTGGGATGTTTGCGATTTTTTTGGGATGAAGTTTCCAGTCGTGAGGGCATTGTTTGGGATGTGTTTTTTTTTGGGGGGGGGGAAAATTAGATTGTTTCTCACTTGTTGAGCTAGCTAGCTCAAAATTGGAGGTGAATTTGGCGACCATTTGTGATCAGATTCACCAGAATCATCCACCGGGGTCAAGAATTTCGCATGCCACATTCAGACACGGGCCATGATGACATGTTTGGAGCCACTGAGATGATATATTTTCCTACCATAGATTGGGAAGCAATTTAGAGCTTCATCAGCCTGAGGGGTCGAGCACCTAGGAATTTTGCACCTGATTTGTTTTTTCCCGAAGGCTTTGAAGACCATGGAGTAATGATAAACAGATACTGTCGGAAGAAACGTGGAATCAATTTTCGAATAAATACCTTCGAAGGTGACCAGTTTTCATGTCTAGATTTCACGTCGTTGAAGGCGAATTCTCGAAGGATTGCCGAATTTTCGCCCTCGACAGGCTAACCCTGAACCCAAGAGCGAAGTCAAGAAGGCTGGCAGCCCTGGATTTGAGGATGCATGGATACCTATGGGCTTTTTTCGGTGCCAGAAAATATGACCAAAATATCAGGAAAGTTTCAAGCTAGTCAGAGACTCAAGATATTTTTTGTGAAATTTTGAATTCAAGATGTTTCATCTTGAATCACATCTTGGATTTTGGATATGATTTGAGAGCTGATTTCAGGCACCCGCACCTGCGTTTTCGGTACCTTCCAAAGCACCAATGCCAGTGCCCAAAGCGATGCACAAGGCTCAAGAAAACCAGTCACCAGTCATTGCTTATAGGTCATTTTTTGGTTGGAAATAGCATTTGTTGCTAAAAACCTGCTAGTTTTTGATGGGGAGTTCCATCCTGGTGAGCAGGAAGAGCCTGCTGCCCCGGCCGTTTCTTGCCGCAAGAGCGGAGGGGAGAAGGTGTGAGGATAATTGAGAAGAGCAACAAAGAACCACTCGATACTGTCGATACTACTCGATTGCGTTGATCCTCTGTCATTTTTGGTCTCACTTGGGTGTGTTATGCACTATGAGCATAATGTGTGGCATATATATATATAGATATATGCAAATAGACTCAATAGAGATGATCACATACATATATATATATATATTTTTTTTTAAAATAGTAGTTACACAATATCATACACATAAGCCCCCGTCCCATTCACCTTTCTCAATCCCTGTGAGGTTGCATCCTCCCCAGCCACGGCAAACCCCACTTTGTTTGCGACAGATGACACACCACCGAAGGCGGCTTTTTTGTGCGGCAAATCTCACCAGATTGTTTTCCTTTTTGGCTTACCCTCCGGGCAACTACTGTAACATATCCCGAACCAAGGTATGTTTGAAGATGATTTTCCATTTCCTAAGGTGGGATATGTTGAAGGGTATGCTAAGGAGTTTTTTTTTGCCTTGCCACTGTTCCACCACTTATGAGAAACAAATATCAGTCGTTTGCGATGCACCATTGTTGACAGAGACTGGTGAAGCCAATAGCAAAGGGCTTGAGATCACCCATCCCGGACGATTGTAGAAAGAGAAATCGCCTCCGGAAATGATGGGAGAAAAACATTTTGTGTCCAAGATAATTGTGATCAACGTTGAGTTCAATGTCACTAGCGAGAAGCTTGTCAAATTCACATTTTCAAAAAACGTGTTTCCTAGTGGTACTTGGGGTACTTGGGGGAGCATTTTCAGAGGCCGTGCATGAGTCGCATTACCTGTTCAACAGGGGAGCTATTCGGATCAGATTCTTGATTTGTTTCCTCCTGGATGAAAGCCTTCTGAACAGGTTTGAATGATTGGACTTTCCTACACCAATCCAACTTGGCAATGGAAAATGGATCTTTTGATGTATCTATTTCCTATTGAAAAATAGGTGATTTTGCACCGTCCCATGTAACGGAGCGTGCAGGCAAAAGCTCCCATAGTCAAAGTCGAGGAGAGCTTGTGGTAAAGGTGGCTAAATCTTGGGGGACCCAACGACCTTCTGACGTATTTGGGCAGCTTTTTTTTTGAAAGCTTGTCGACCCTCATATGGAAAAACATCATCAAGGGGATCAAGAGGGTTTCAAAGTTTTTCCTGGCCAATGTACAGTTTCCATTGGACATTGCAATTCCGGGGTTTGAAGTTCATCGTGGCCAATTTTGATGTATAAAGTGAATCTTAGCAGATTTCAGTAGCAAGTTGGGGAGAGCTATCCGAAAATATTTCCCAGTGACTTAAGATGGCAATGGCACAAAACCCTTGATTTGTCCTTGGAAACATACCGGAAATATTATGTACCCTCCCTGACACTAACATAGCCCCTGAAAATAGACCACAGGAAAAGGAGATTCCTATTGGAAACCACCATTTTTAGGGGCTTTTGCTGTTAGTTTCAGTTTCAGGTACATCCAACGGACGTTTTTTTTCCCCATCCAAGCTTCCAAAAAAGGGTCCCTCATTGGGATCGCAAATCCATCTGGAAATCCATCTCCAGCGAGGAGCCCGCTGCTCCTTTGCTTGTTTCTCGGCACGGTGTGAAGAAGTTTGACCTTCCAGAGGGCTAGGAAATGTATACTGGGTGCTGGTTTTAGATATTTTTTCTTCCTCATCCATTTGGGGAAGATGAACCCATTTTGACTAATACTTTTCAACTGGGTTGATTGAAACCACCAACCAGTATACAAATGTGCATTTTCCCTAAGCTTTTTGGAAGAGATGAGGATGGAAGCAACCATTGATACAGTTACTTTGAGGTTTCAAAGAAATATTTTCGACATCTTATCTAAGCAGTTTTCTTGCTCTCAATCCTTAATCGATTGCATCCTCCACCTGGCCCTCAGAAAACACACCCTAAGGGCTTGTTTGCAGCAACAGATGACACAGCGCCCAAGGCGGTTCAGGGCTGGAATTGATTGATCGGATGGTCACCCTCTCGCACCAAAAGGTTTTGCTAGGGGTTGGAGCGAAAACTAATATGGACCAGAACAAAAATCCCTATAGTTGCAAGGAACATTTCCTCTTTCCAAAACTATCATTTTCAGGATGTCATGTCATGTCAGTTGTAGCTGCTAAAAGGGCATGTTGGCACCTACTATACCGTGTGCCGTTGCGGAAGCTTCAGGCGCAGGTGAGGCTACCACCACCTCCACCTAAGGTGGGACTTGAGAACCTGGAAGCTAGATGTGATTTTCCATGCCCAAAGTTTGAGTCACCAACAAGATTGGATTACATTCCCTGAAACTAAACAGCAAGTTTGCACCTGAAAATGGATGGTTGGAATACTGTACTCGTTTCCTTTTAGGTTTCGGCCTATTTTCAGGTGCGAAACTGTTAGTTTTAGGGGGTGTAATATATTATACTGTATAATCTTCAGTAAAAGCACAACTCCTGGACTGTAGGTTTGACTTTTGGGGCTGGCTTTTCAAATGACGGGTTGAATGAACGGATGGTTGCAGCTTCGTAAAGCTGTTATCAGATATGATTCAGTTCAACGTCACTAGACTGCCAGGCAGATTTTCTAAATCATAGATTTTGGTGAAGTATCATGAAACGGTTCCCACCGCATTCCCACATCGTTCAGGATATGTTTTCATCATCCCACAAGGCCAAAGCTTCTACGGCCATGTCACCCGAGGCTATGGGGGAGGTGTTAGGGGTTTCAAGTTTTTCCGCCGGTTTTTTGGGGAGGAATGTTCGACCCTGGCAAAGGCTGGTTGAATTTGCAAGTCATGAAGCTTTGGGAAGCTTTTTGGCAGATTTTTTAACACCAGATATTTTTTTGCGGTGAACTGGAACCGTAGAACCCGGCGATTTTTAGGCTTCCATTTCCATATTTTTTTTGGGGGGTTTTGGAGTCAGGTAATTGCCAGGGAACTCATGCTGCCATGAGTCCATGAACGCCTTGGTAGAAGAAAGCAAAGGTAGAGCCTGTGTTGCTTTTCTGTGGTGGTTGTAAACTTACTAGGATTTATAGTGACAGCCCTAAACAAGTCATACAAAAGATGTACAAAATCCTGCACCACCTGGGACATGGGATATTTCAAATCCATGGATTGAGATCATGAAAGAATCGATTGAATCTACCTGCCAAACTAGCTACTAAGTCACTGCAACTGGATCTAGTGACTGACAAGAATATCTTAGGCATCAAATTTTTGAAACTCCTTGGAAAGGGTGTTTCAAATTCATTACCCTCCCCCAAAACTACCATGACTGGCTGGAAAATCCACCATGAATGAAGATGTATTTCCTATTGAACATAGGCATTTTCCAAAGCCATGTTAGTGGTACCCCAAAAAAAAACAACTCACAGTATGAGGTGTATATGGGGTTCATTTTTAAGGAACCCCCATCCCAAGGGGCCCCCACCAGTTTCCCTATGATTCAAACTGCGGGCCATTTTTCTCCACCAGCCCAACGGGCCTGGTGTCATCAGGCGGCCCTCAAACTCCGCCGTTCGGTGGTTTGGGGAGCCCAAGGATCTGCAAAAGCAGCAGGTAAAGATGGATGAAGTTACCTTCCCTTTTTTTTCAAAGTTGCCACGTACCATCCTATGTTTTTTTCAAAGTTACACGTACCTTCCCTTTTTTTTTTCAAAGTTGGCCTTCCTTTTTTTCAAAAGTTGCCACTTATCTTCTTCCTTTTATTTTTTTCAAAAGCACTTATTATTTTTGGGGGGGTTTGGCAGGGTAAAGAGTTGGATTCCATTTCTGGGACCGCTGGATGCTGATGTTGCGAGGTAGCACAAGTGCGTGATGACGATGCGCAGTCAGATGTGAGTGACTTCTGAGGGAACAAAGAACTACCAAAACTAGATTTCTGGTGTGGCAATCGTGCTGGCCTTGATTGAAAGTATACAACAGAAGAACGGAAAAAAGGCGAAGTCCCAATACGATCAATACTTTGGTTTCGATGAGTTGTTTTGTATATGGATAGTGACTTGAACAGCTGATTTTTTAGTGTTTCTTCTGCTACAGCCCAACTCACCGCCCGTTTTCTTGCCAAAAAATGTTGCCAGAGAAAAAAAACAAGGAACAACTTCCCTAAATTCCCTTGTCCGTTGTTTTTTTTTTGGGGGGGTGGGAAATTCAACCCCCAAAAATGGCATCTTCCAATCAGAAACGGCTGCTGCCAACGGCTGCGGCACCAAGCCGCCAAGTGCCCAATGATTCCACGCCAACCCGAAGGATGAGGAACTGGATGAACACTTCAGGACCTGCACCGGTGCCCTGTAAATGGTGTTTTTTTGAGTAGAAAACCTTCTCAAAATTATGTGGTTCGGTTGGTGAATAATTGGACTGTATTGGTTGCTTACTGGGCTCCTATCATGGATATTCATGGATGACTTCACTTTTTTCAAGTCAGGGCATGGTATAAGACTCCTCTGATACAACCAACCAAGCAGGGCGAAGTGACCCACGGCACAGTTGAGCTTCTGATCTGTGCCCAACGCACCGCATTGCTTGATCCATTGCTTCTTGCCGGAGAAAATGACGGAAGAACAAACAAGCAGCGGCGGACGGAGAGGCTGGATGAACATCATCATCATCATCATCATCATCATCATCATCATCATCATCATCATCATCATCATCATCATCATCATCATCATCATCATCATCATCATCGTCATCGTCATCGTCATCGTCATCGTCATCGTCATCGTCATCGTCATCGTCATCGTCA